>JAZHYW010024310.1:0-39368 GCA_037355805.1 Ixodes ricinus
CACTTTTTTTTCTTTCAAGTTACTCTTTAAGAGAAAGAGGAAGAGGAGAGAGAACGCCGCAAGAAAGAAGGAAAATTGTTGGATGGTGATTAACCGTTATCGCTCAAACGAGAGGTTGTCATGAGTGACAAAAGGCAAGGTATTACCGTTGCCCGGTTTATGAACTGCACTTTACCTTGTCGAATATTGTAGCAATAACTTCACCGCTCGCTGCAAGCGCTGCAAAAAAGTATACGCAGCCGGGAGGGTCCTCTTCCTCCAACCTTCGCAAGCACCTCGGAGATAGTTTCGACTTTAATTTCTCTACACTACCGCCAGCCATGGAGACGGAAAGATTGAAGGCTGAAACCTCGACAGCGCTCTGCAGCCTCAGCAACTTCCGCGTCATATTTTTTTTTTTTTTTTTTGAGGTTCGATTACTGCTGTGCCGTTCAGTGCACGCGTTGAGCGCCTCTTCAGCAAGGGCCGCAGTTGCTGCTGCATTAAATGATGAACTAAATACTTTATTATTTAGTCCATCTTATATCGAAGCAGCAAACGCTTTGATTCAATAAAGTCGTGCAATGGTAATGATATATATCTCAAAAAGTGAAATGAGATTTTTCTGAGTTCAAATAAATATAAATCGTAGTCTTTTGTGTCATCATCAATGTCTTCATAGCTCTATAAAAAATAAATTTAGAAAGAAGGTATCTTGAAAGTTACTAATGGTGAATTCCACTCGTAGATCCGGAGCGCTTTCCAAAATCCGCGAGGGAGGCGAAATTCCGCTCCGTGGGTCCCGCTCCAAATCGACGAGGGGAAGATAAACTCGCATTTCTGGAGCGGCCTCCCCCACACCCCTCCCCACCGCTTCCCCTTCCGCCGTTCAAAATGGCCGCTGCTCGAACTTGACAAGCCCACCAACGCCTCAGCCGAATGATCTTTCCGACGCAGAAATAACACGCGACACAGGCCGGGCGAAATTATACGTACACCACGGCGCCCATGTCGAAAATAACGAAGACGTCCGCGTTCGGCACCGTCACATACCTTTCGGCCGCCCCGAAGCGGCGGGGCACGGACAGCGATGGCCAGCGGTGGAGTTCAGATTTCGGGTACGACTTTAATAAACACAGAAATAACAAACCATCACTTTCACGGTCGTTGACTAATCTCTTCCTGCTTTATTGCACGGGAAAACGCCGGCGGAATCCAGTGTAGAAAGGTAAACAATCATTGGCTGCAGAACGAACAGGCCTAACCTTGCGTCTGCCTCCGGCTTTTCTGTCGTTCTTTTCCTCGTTCTTCCTCTCACGATCACAGATGTCAGCGCTTACGATTTACCACGCTCCACAGTCCCGGCTTTGTATCCCCGATCTACGCGAGGTAGAAGCGTTCGAGCCGTCACAATCCCGCGTAAACAACCGACGCACCCGAACAGATCCAACTCGACGACCCGACCGTGGCCCCGCCGACCCGCCAACTTCGCCGCGCCGCGCATGCGCACTGCCTAAGAAATGACGTAGAGCGCTCTGTACTTCCCGTATTTCCGGAGAGATCTGCGAAATCCCGCAGAGCAAGTTCGGCGGGGTTTGGGGCGCTCCGTGGAGCGGGCGCTGCTATAGAGATCTGCGTATTTTTTTTATAGAGATCTGCGTATGGAAGATGACCAGCTCGAGCTAGATCTGCGAGCGGAATATGCGCGCTCCAAATGGAGCGCTTTTGGAGCGCTCGAGATCTGCGAGCGGAATTCACCATAAGTTACTATGACGAAGTAACTGTAACTGTAACGCGTTGCTTTTGTTTTTTAGGTAACTGTAACTGTCTCTTAAATACATTTCCATCAAACTGTCTGTAACTGTAACTAATTACTTTTTAAAAGTAACTTAAACAAGACTGCTTCCATTCAGAGGCGTCACTGAGGGGGGGGGAAGCGGACCGCCTTGGGTGCAGCGCTCAGGGGGTGCAGCTGGGCGGTGAAAGGGAGAAGGGGGGCGAGTCATGGTGGGCCACGAGGGGGGGGGGGGATTTCGCGGTGGGCCACCGTCCCGGGTGTTTCTGACCCTAGTGACGCCGCTGCTTCCATCATTGCATCTAGAGCACTATATAGCTCCTACGGAGCAGAGTAGCGCAACCCTTGATCCGCGTGTTTTGCCGACAACATGGCCGACAGAGCAGCTCGGCGCGAGTCACGTGGTATTCAGGGTTCCAGTAGGCGGCCCGCCCTACGGGAGGATACATGGAGATCGACGCAACACGGCTAATTAAAAACTAAACGGCGAGTTCACACTTTTCAAAACTAGTGTGTCGTGAAGTTGGTAAAGCACTAAACACTTCATCAAAGTTTTAATAAGATCGGATGCGTATGTAAATTTTGAGAAGGCGATTTCCAAGGCAATGGCGTTTGAAGCAGCCGATTTTTGCACGCAGCGGAGATGGGCTCTTTGGGTTGGCCGGAGCGGGTCACGTGGACGCTGTGACGTCGCCGCGTCGTCTGCTGCATGATGCCGCTCGTGCAATTTTTAAAAACAAATTACGTCCTTATTAGGTACACAACTCAGCGCAAATGATTCTAAAATGTTCCTTTATTATGTCAAAAACTATTGTCGTTCCGTACATCTCCACAACATTGAAGAAACAACGATTTTCTCACGTTCCCCATGCATTTCTGACCGGAGTTGGAACCTCCGGGGTGTTCGCCGCTAGTCGCCGAGAGACGGCGTTCTGGGTTGCGCTACTCTAAAGCCCCTCTATCCTGGGAAAAGTGGCGCCATTCATTGTTGTAGAAATGCTCGAGGCACGTGCCGCGCACCACTTCTGGGAAATTCATGGCGTCTGAAATCTAGCTCCAGTGCTGCGCTGTGCCGCCATGATCGTCCCGAGGGCTGCACGGTGCACGTGCCTCGTGCATCGACGAACCTTGCGCTACTTGTGAAACATGAAGGGGCTTTACGCTACTCTGCTCCGAAGGAGCTATATAGTGCTTCTAATTACATCTACAAATAACAGTTATTTTATTTGTTGTGTTTATCAATAGAATGTCTAAAGCCGGGGTCAGACTGCTCAGACACCATACAAAAGAGAGTCTGCAAACACGAGTCCCCACAATATTCGTGGTTCGAATGCCGCCTGCCAAGTGTTCTCCTTGAACTCATTGCCATGCGGCATTCGAAGCACGCATCTCGCGGTGACTCGCGTTCCAATCTCTTTGCAGACTGTCTTTTGTATGAGCAGTGTGACCTCAGCTTAAGAGAGTATCTTCCGCTTACTTGTCCTCGCTCGCCACTCTGTTTCGAGTACTATATATGTGGAGACTTTTTTGTGCCATCGTTTTGCCTTGCCTGACCTAAAGCTATACTGATACATATTCTACCCTTAAATTAAATCAATGCCTGTCACAAAAAACACACGTCGATTTTTTTGTGAATGTAATGGTTGTTTACCCTTTAATAATTACTGCCTTCACAACTGTATTCAGCTATCCTTCCGTGCATTAAAATGACTGAATATATAATTGTTAGATTCGAGACGCAATTCTTTTTTAAAGTCTATATTTTTTATACTTTTCATAATGAACAAAATTAGACAGCTAAAATAAAGGGCGGGACCCTGTCTTCTTTCTCCTTTCAAGAATACAGATGGCGCGCAAGATGTGGTGGCTCAGTCGTGTCATCGAGCGAGAAGTCGCTAACTCAACCACGATTGGCTCAAGCCGGTCCACAAACTGTGCCGTGTTTGTTATGAAAAAAATAAACCCCTCAAACGTGTTGCGGGGGAACTTTCTCCTTTTCTCGTCCGCGTTTGCTGTTTAGTGTAGATTCGAGTGCGGCGTACCCCCTCTGTTGAGCACGCGCGCGGGGATTACGCGAGGTCGCCGTGGTTGATCACGGGCATCTTCGGGCACCTCTCGCACCGCCGCGTGGGGGCTGAGGTCGGCCTCTGCGCGGTGCGCGCTGTCCAGTTATCCCTGGAACTCTGTTTTCCTCGGTATAAATAAATCTTTTTTTTTCTTTCCAAGTGTCATTTACCACAGACTTTTAGTCAGTGGTAATTTGTAATGTAATTTTATTACATTTTCGTCGTTTTCAGAAAAGTAATTAGTAATGTAATGTAATTACTTTTTTAAAGTAATTTTCTATCTTTAGTTGCCAGTTATGTCTACACTGGAGGTCTAAAAGAAAAGTGAGCGCCCAGGCGAGCTGATGAAAAGTGGACATACCTTGAACTGAGACAGGGAAGGAAAAGAAAGGCACATCTCTGAACACACAGCTGTTTTTGGAGACGCTGTGCGTTGACCGTCCCTTTCACGTTTCTTGTTTTTCCCTGTCTCGGTTAAGTCATATCAACCGGGCGTTTTGTTGGGTTCAACTAAGCAAGCAGGCGCCCTTGTCCAGGTCGTCTGCTTGCTTCCGCGCCTTCATTACGCGCCGAGACCGTAAACGCTGGTTGACGGCTGCTCTTTATGAGCAGCCGTCAACCGCGCGATTCTTGCTTAATCCGACATGTTGCTTTAAAGAAGGCACGTAGCGCACATCTCGCATTCCTTGCAATATTGAAACAACTTTCTCTCCAATTAACTCTTAAATGTCTTGCAAAAGAAAACACACACAAAGAAAAGTCGTTTGTTTAACAAAACCTATAAGGTTTTTATTATTTATTAATACTTTTACCTGTACTATATAACAAATGCGACGGTCAGCGACACACAGGATTAGTTGCCATCGCTTCACTAAACGAAGAAAAATCCTACCCAGAATTCCGCGCGTAGGGACGCCTCGGGGACTGCGTAGCTCCTTTCGCTCGCCGGGGGTCGGCTCCGGACGTCGCTCAAATGTGTGAAAGGCGCCAAGTTTGCGATGACGTAGAGGCGTTAAAGGGGGCAGAGCTGCGGCGCGTGTGTTGCTAGGATACGTTTCTCCCTTCCTTTAGGTCAGTTCCGTGACCTTTTTCTTAAATGTCCAACCAAGCGATCCAGTGCCGCTCCACTACTCCGAGAATGATAAAAGCGAAAGACGAGGGGGGGGGGGGGGCGAAGGGGGATGAAGGGGGGGGGTGGCCCTCTATTCCGAAAACAAGGTCAGGAAGGGTCTACTTCGAGTAAAGGTTCGGGCAGTGCTTAAAGTCTCTCGTAGGTTGAGGGGGTCCCTACAAGAAGGTGTAAGGGAGGGGGGGGGGGTGCTGACGAAATGTAGTAGATGAACATAAAATAAACCCCACTGCTGACTCTGCCCACGCTGTACCTGCAACTCTCAAATAGCTAATCCCCATATGTCACATCCCTGAAAACAAGCTATTTTATATCATGATATGATCTTGATTTCACTAATGCTGGGTCTGTGGAGGAGGGTCTCAGACCATCTGTTAAAATCAGTGGGGGGTCTGAGACCCCTTGAGACCCCCAGACTTTAAGCCCTGGGTTCGGGGTATCCTCTTCCGAGTCAGCAAAGCGCGCCTAGCTTGGTTTTGCTTGTCTGCGAAGTCGAGGGAATCGCAGGCGGGTTTTCCTAGTCCATGTCTCTTTTTTCGCTGCCTGAACTCGGGATGCTTGCGAATAGCCTGGATAAAACCGTTCAGTGCCGAAATAGCTAAATTTTAGCTTTGGATTGTGGATTAAACTTGATTTTAGATAGTAAAACAAGGTTGCCAAACGCAAATCTCAAAGTATCACGCGTGATCGTCGAGAAACCGCCGACCACTTCTCGGTGTGCCTGAACGGGGTCGCTCGCGAACCGCATCTGCAACCGCCTCGCAAACGCAGCCCAACTGCCAATAGGGACTTTTCGTAGACCGCGTCTCCCCTCCGCTAAGCCGTCCGCAACGAAGAAGCCGCTACTGCGCCTGCGCGCCGATGGCCTTGACTGTAGAGTCCCGGGTATCGTAGCGGGTTGCGGAGAGCGTAGCGTGACGGGGAAAACGATCCACGAAAACTCCTGGCGCATTCACACTAGCCGTTGGGCTTCGTTTGAGAAGCCCAACGGCTCGCAAACGCACGAGGGCGTGAGGCAAGGCCCGGCTACGCACGCCTCAGTGAATCATATATCCTTTCCCTTATTTCGATAAACGTTGTTTCTCTAAACTGAGGCTCCGCTTTCTGTAAACCAAGCTTCGATGAAACGTGCCCCTTCACTTATAGCGAGTTTTAGTAGACCGTGTTTCCCCTCCGCTAAGCTCCTCCGCTACCCGGAACTCTACAGCCAAAGCCATCGGCACGCAGGCGCAGTGGCGGTTTCTTCGTAGCGGATGGCTAGCGGAGAGGGAAACACGGTCTACTAAAACTCCCTAATGGTACGTTTACACTTGCGGATCCGCTAGCGAATCCACCCAGCTTTTGCCGCTGGGGCGAAACGCTGGGCGGAAAACGCGGCGGGACCTACTTCTGTCGCGGTTCGCTGACCGGAAGCGACAGTCTTGCGCAGCGCGACGCTGCCTACGTCACGAGTACGCCTCCTTCCTGTTTGTTTTTGGCGATGGCGTCGACGGCATCGAAGACATCCAGCGTTGCTGGCATGGCTGGGAACGAAGACACTTCAACCGCCCCATACCTCGTCATACGAGCGAAGACGAGGAAGGAGGCAGCTTGCTTGTGTGTCCTTCCGCGGTCCCGTAAGCATGGGTGAACCCACCACAGCCCACGGCGGCGCTACCTTCTCGGCGCTCGCTACTCCTCCTCCTTCATCGCAAGCAGGGAAGACAAGAGAAGAATCATCGAAATCTCCTCTTCTTCAATAAAACTTTGGTTCGGGCTAGTTGGTACATGTCGATTAAAAGGTTAAAAGGCGCGAACAAAACAGGACGAAAAAAGACACACGTACGACACGGACAGGCGCCAACTTCCAACTGATTTATAAAACACGAATCATTGTCAAACAGTCGATCCCAATCGCCTAAACACATGCAACTGATAAAGGTTCCTATCGCTCATTACACACATCCCTCAGGAGACACAAGTTCTTTGTTTAGTAGATAAAAAGATGGCATGCTTACGCATCTGTCAGCCACTTTGTGTATACAGAAAGCTTGGATTAATTTTTTTCCATCTTCTCATTTTCTCTTCTTCGTCTACTACGTAATCAACCATCAGTTTCGCGCTGTGTTTTTTTTTTTTTCCCGTTTGAGATGCAGCGTTAACGTGAAGTTCACGTCTACTTGTTGAGCCAAAAACAGCGAGACTGGAGAGCACCAACGCCCGAGAAAGACAGACAGCCGAGGTGGGAACTTTCGCGCCTTCTCGTCATATTGGACGGGATGTTACAAGAACAGCTGCCGTAGCGGCGCCGCCGCCGCCGCTCGAACGAAATAGATGTAAGAACAGAACCCGCTCGTCGCCGCCACCGCCGGGAGCAAATCCGCTCCCGCGACAGCGGATTTCTTCTCAGGTGTAAGCGTACCATAATACGTGTTTCGATAAAACTGCGTTCGATCCACCGTAGTGAACTCGTTTCAGCGTAAACGCGCCATTATGGTGCGTTTACAGTTGCGAACTAGGGGCGGATACGCTCCAGAAAATTTGGATCAGTCCCCATATCCGGATTTTCCACCAGCGACGAGTCGATTTCGCCAGCCGGCTCCAAAATCCGCTAGCCGCCAGCGCGGATCCATCCGCGAATCCACAAGTGTAAGCTCACCATAAGAGTGAAACGGAGTATAGGGAGTATTCACTGGCGGCCATTGCTGTGAGCGCGACTGCTGAGCGCGTGCTGACGGCGAGCTTCCACAGTTCTTTTGCGCATTCCGTACCTCCTCCGCCTTTCTTCCTCCTCCTCCTCTTCCCTCCTTCTCCTCCTCCTGCTCTCCTCTTCCTCCGTAGCCTCCCTCCTCCTGCGTACCCTCCCATCCTCCTCCTCCATATCCTGCCCTCCTCCACCAATTTCCCCGCTAAATTTAGCTGAAAAATTGACGCCACCTGACCTCAACACCAATTCAGTTTCCCTGCTAAATTTAGCGGGGAAAATGACGTCACATGACTTGGTGTCAAGTCACCTATGAACAAATTCAGTTTCTCCGCTAGATTTAGCGAGAAATTTGACGTCACGTGACTCAAATAGCAATTCAATTCCCCGCTAAATTTAGTGGGGAATTGGTGTTGAAACTGAATTTGTGTTGAGGTCACGTGGCGTCAATTTCCCGCTAAATTTAGCGCGGTTACGCCGAAAGGCAACGCCGACGCCGCGAAGCACGGAAACGGGCGCATAATAGCATGCGCTCTAAAATGCAGATTCGTAAGTGGAAACTAGGAGAGTAAGCTTAGCTCTGCGCTTCTTTGGTAGTTCCCATTTGACGAAAACGATAGTAGTGTATAACCTTTAAAATTCTGGTTATCTTTTTATTGCCTCTAAACGTACGTCGCATATTTTATTACTTATACCAAATACGATATGTGAACGTAAAAATTCGCCTCTTTGCTGATGATTGCAAACTTTATTCGCAAATAAATAACCCAAACGACCAGATTAACCTGAATAATGCGCTTCAGCACATCATAAACTGGTGCCAGGATTGGAAGATGGAAATAAATTCGAATAAAAACTGTTTTTATGACCATAACCAATAAACGACAATAATACTCCTTTCCTTACCAGATAGGCAATAACCTCTTGGAACACGTCGGTGAATACAAATATCTCGGCCTCAAAATAAGTCAAAATTTGCGTTGGGACTCACACATTCGCTCCACAACTAATAAAGCTTTAAACAAACTGAGTTTCCTTGAACGAGTTTTAAAATTTGCATCTCCTGCCACTCAATTACTAGCCTACAAAACTTTAATACGTTCTACGCTCGAGTACTCCAATGTCGTCTGGTTCCTCCACACAGTGTCCGGCATCAATAAGGTAGAAAGAGTTCAGAGAATGGCAGCGAGGTTTATATGCAATAAATATAGTAGGCACGTCTCTCCCTCTAAACGTTTCAGGCAACTGGGTCTCTCCCCTCTAGAAAAAAGAGCGAAAATAGCTAGGCTTAAATTTTTATACAAATTTGCCAAAAATCACTTTAACCTACCACAAGAAAATTATCTTATCCATACAAGCAAACGATTAACACGGTACAACCATGGCAAGCTCTATGAGGAAGACGTCGCTCATAATAACTGCTTTAAATTCTCTTTTTTCCCCGAACCATCAACGAATGGAACCACCTGCCTCAAAATGTTGTTAATTCCTCTTCTATTGAAATCTTCCTTGATTACGTGGATGCCCACATTTCATCATAAACTAATATTTTATGCTGTTTTTAAAAGTGCAATGTATCTATTGTATTGAAGTAATTTACTAATTTTTCATTCTTGATTTCTATATTTCCGTTGAATATTGACCTGCAAATTGTGTGTTGAATATTTTTCTATTCTGCTTGTAATATTTCAAACTGTACCACCCTACAACAACCCCGAATGGGGTTAGTAGTGTTGGAAATAAAAAATAATAATAATAAATGAATAAAAAATATAGCTTCATCAATGTTGGTAAACCATCATCCTGTCGGAGACTAAGTTCGAAGATTTCTAGGTAGCAAAGAGCTATTTGCTTATACTGCTTATACTTAAATCTTCATGTGTGTCCTCTTGGTATGCATGTCTTTCCTCATTGCCTCTGCAAATAACGATTATTTTATTTGGTACGTTTATTAATCGAATGACTAAAAGATTATTTTCAATTTACTTGTCCCCGCTCGCCCCTCTGTTTCCAGTATACATGTGGTGATTTTTTTAGGACATCGTTTTGCCTTACCCAACCTGAAGCTCATTATTCTACCCTTAAATTGCATCAATGCTTGTCGTAAAGAAAAATCAGCAGAACCCATCCTTTGGGAATGATTATCTACGTTAATGCGAATAGCATCAAACGGTGCGGAGTTATGCGCGTTCGTCAGGTGGCCGGCACACTCTAGATACGCCAGCCCACTCTTGAGGCGATTCTAAATTTGTTGACACTTTCACAGCCCTGCGCACGATCTCCGCAGCCCAGCACGTGCGTTTGTGTCACTTAGGAAGGCGAGCAAAGCACGCGCCATACGCACAAACACTCAAAATGGTACCGACCAGACTTTCTGGCGTCTCAGCTAGTCTCAACCAACGGTACTCTAAACGGTTGTTTATATCTTTACCATAGGACGCGCTTTACAGCGCTGTCACAGCTACCGGTGCGCGCGCGTTCCATGCACGAGGGCTCATTCCGCTCTCGTGAGGCTGAGCACGGCCGCTACATCACCCTCTCCCGAGCGCGGGAGAGGGTGAGCTAGGGGCCGTGCTAAGCCTCACGAGAGCGGAATGAGCCCTCGTGCATGGAACGCGCGCGATGGTAAAGATATAAACAGGTGTTTAGAGTGCGTTGAATGACTGCCTTCATAGCTCTGGATTCCATTTTCGAACGCCGAAGCGAGCGAACGTGGCATCATGAGCTCCCGTGGAGCGGTTTCAGCGGCCGTCGCCGGCCGCGGTAACAGGGCTGAAGACAACACCCAGGACTACAACGTCATCCTGCCTCCTTTGCCAACAGGGTCAGTGGTTTTAAACACCGTTTTTCTTCATGCGGACGTGAAGGGGCGGCCGTACCGCGTCGAGGACTTTCGCGACGCGTTGATTCGTCTGGCTTTGCTTCCCGAGGTCTTGGCCCTCGGGGCTTACCAGATGAATCACGTGTGGGCAGTAACGTTTAAGAATGACGAAGGCAAAAAGAAAATGCTGGCAACGCCGGAGCTGACGGTCAAAGGTCGTCGATGCATCGTTATCGACCCCAGCCACCAGGACGTTCGCGTCAAGCTTCATTGGCTGCTCTTTAGCGTCGCCGACGGTGATGTGAGAGAGGCCCTGGCGCCGTACGGCAAGGTCATCGAAGTGGCCAGAGAAAAGTGGCGTGTCGACGGCTGCCAGAGCGTCGGCACCATGACGCGCACGGCGGTACTTCGGCTCAAGGCGGGCACCACCTGCGACGACATCCCGCACCAGTTGCGGGTGGGCGGAGAGCTAGCCCTCGTCGTCGTGCCTGGAAGAGCTCCGCTTTGTCTCCGGTGCCAGCAGACGGGGCACATCCGCAAGGAGTGTCGTGTTCCGCGATGCAACGTCTGCCGTCGTTTCGGCCACGAGGGCGCTCACTGCGTCCGAACGTACGCGGCGGCTGCTGCGCCTGGAGGGGCCTGGAGAAATCGGAGCTCCTTATGGACGAGGACGACGCTGAGGAGGCTGCCGCGGGCTCTACAGTCAAAGGAAGCCCTGTAGCGAACGCTCTCCCTGCGCCTGAGAACGCGGCGGGGACGAACACGAATGATGCGTCGCCAAATGCTGGCGAGATGGTGCACTCGGGGCAGCAGGAGGTGGTGGCGACGGAGGTGCCTACACCGTCCGGTGTGGAGGGCAACATCTCCGATGCAGTCAACAGGCAGCCGGCAGTCGACGTCCCCATGGACGATGCAGAGAAAACGGCGAAAAGGACGCGGGAGGAAAACGTCACGGGCCCGACGGATTCGGAGCAGGAAGAGCCGCCGTCAAAGGCGGGCCCTATCTGGATGCGACGGTCCACAGTCAATGCGAATGCAACTGTGGACGACAAGGAGACAGCCAAGCCACCCCCGTGATAGCATACGCCGGAGTTCGACGGGGGCCTCGGAGTCTGTGCAAGCAAAGTGCAGAAGCCAACATCGCGCTTTGTCGGAACAGATGGGTGCACGACCCGAGGTAAGCACCATGAGGACCCTCTCTCTGAATGGCGGTGATGTTAGAAGCTCTTTACGTGTCGCCACGATCAACGTCCGTGGCCTTGCGGCGAGACGCCGGCAGTATCAACTTAGTCGACTATTAGCCGAGAACGAGATCGACATCGTGGCCGTGCAGGAAACAAAGATCGAAAGCCTGGAGCAGACGGACCGCATGGTGCAACCGTTTCGGACTCTTTTCAATGTTTGTGTCTCACACGCTGTTGGAACATCCGGCGGTTGCTGTTTGTTTTTCCGCCGGTCTCTAGGTGTCGTTGAGACGGCCATGGTTTCGTGTGCGTCTGGCCGTTTTGTGTTCTGCGATTTTTCTTTTTCAGGTATAGACTGGCGCGTTATTTGTGTTTATGCTCCGACTAACGAGCGTGAACGTAGAAAAACTTTCGAGGGACTGACTGAGTTCCTTAAAGGTGAAAGAGTTGTTATTTTTCTTGGAGATTTCAATTGCGTCTGCGCACCAGAGGACCGTGCTAATGAAACCCGGGTTCGCGACTCAAGTGCTCTTTATTTGAATGACATTGTCGCTGAAAATGCGTTAGAGGACGTCGCAAATGTCACCGCCAAAAGTAGCGTTCATTTCACACACTATCAGGGCCTTAGTCATGCTCGACTTGACAGGGCTTACGTTTCGCTTAGTCTTGTCCCGCTGTGCGACAATTACTCCGTTCAACCTGTTTCTTTTAGCGACCATGCGTTAGTTATGTTCACCCTCGGTAAAAAATTTAAAAAGTCAAGATGGGAATGGTCGCTCTGGAAAATGAACAGTAGCCTTATGAAGGATGAAGTTTTTAAATCTAACGTAGATGATTTATTTAGGAAATTTTACGAAGACGAGAAGACAATGTGGGGTGCTAGGTGGGAACTTTTCAAAGAAGAAGTAAAAATTAACGCAATTGAAAGGAGCACCACCCTTAACTATCAAAAACAGAAGAAGGAGAAAGAGCTACGCAGTCAATTGAATCTGTTTTTGGTCGAAGAAAGCGCGAAACCGGGTGAGTTTGTACGAGAAATAAGGGATATCAAGAACAAACTTGAAGTAATCGACTGTGAAAGATATAGAGGGGCCATTGTGCGTGCGCGGTCACTGAGGCTATGGATGGGCGAAAGACCTACGAAGCGAGCACTGAGCGACGAAAAAGGTATGCGCAGCGAAACGAGATAAAAGAAATACGCTACGGAAATACGATAACTCGCGATAAGAAAACGATCGAGCGAGCGTTCGTTGAATATTATAACGATTTGATGGGTCACAGCGTACCAAAAAATGACGGTTTCGACGCCGAGTTTTTGTCTCTTATGCCCACACTTGAAGAGGATGTTCGAGAAAGGTTAGAATTGCCGATCAGCGTCCGCGAGCTAGAAGATGCCATAGACGAATTAACTCCGGGAAAAACGCCCGGGCCGGATGGTCTCAGTGCTGAATTTTATAAAACATTTAAGAGGGAGGCAGCGGACGCTTTGTACGAGGTGCTCACAGAAGCGTACTGCATAAATAAGTTACCGCCATCCTTTTTGAAAAGCCATGTTGTCCTCATTCCAAAGGTCGATGACCCTGTAAAGCTATTGTCTGTTTCCTCCTACAGGCCAATAAGTCTGACTAATGTCGATTACAAAATTTACACAAAAGTCCTGGCTAGACGTTTGCAAAATGTTATAAAATACCTTGTGGGACCGCATCAGACCTGCAGTATTAAAGGCCGCACCATTTTAACCAACATACATATAGTAAGGAGCATCCTAGAATATTGCGATGCCTTTGACAGACGAGTTGCTATGTTGCAGCTAGACCTGGAAAAGGCATTCGATCGGGTGTCGCATGAGGTTCTTTTTCGTAATTTGGAGCATGCTAATGTAGGGTCTGTGATATTAGACGGTTTAAAGATGGTGTACGCTAACTGTTCAATGTCCATCATTGTAAATAAGAACGTCAGTGAAAGTGTACAGGTCCGATCTTCTGTAAGGCAAGGATGTCCTCTCTCTCCCTTGCTGTTTGCGATTTACTTGGAACCATTTTGTTTAAAACTGATTAACAATGATAGTATACGTGGTTTTAGGTTACACTCTTGCGAAGTAAAAGTGCTTTCTTATGCAGATGACGTTGCGGTTTTTTGTGTCGACCAAGACAGCGTTCGTGAGGTAATAAGCACTGCTTCCTCCTTCTGTAAGAAAACGGGTAGTGCTATCAACTGGGGCAAAAGCGTAGGTCTCTGGCACGGTAATTGGCCCACCGCACCCGATAATTTTGTGAATGTTCAGTGGACAAATTTACCTGAGAAGTACCTCGGGGTGCCACTCCAGCACTACCGCGACAGTAAGCAACTATGGAGTGAAGAGACGGAGAGGGTTAAAGCCAAAACGGAGAGCTGGAGAGGTAGGGACTTCTCCATGTTTGCACGCGCAACCGTTTGCAATTTATTTTTAACTGCGAAAATTTGGTACATTTTGCAAGTGCTGAGTATGCCGCGCCTCAACGTGCAGAGACTTCACAGAGTTTTCGCCGTTTTTATCTGGAATTCGAGCTGGGAGCGTTCTGCTCGTACCAATTTGTTCCGATCTGTTGGTAATGGTGGTCTAGGATTGTCCCATTTGTTTCTACGACAAATTGTGTCTAGATTCATGTTTTTACGCGATCAGAAAGATTTATTTTTGCGTACTGTTATGCAAGTGCGACTGCAGTATGCACTCCCTGAGTTTGTGGTGTCGTCTAGTAATCAAATGCGCTCCAGTGTACAAGGTTATTTGCGTGAAGTTGTGCTTTCTTTCAGGATACTCAAGGTGCGCTTTTCCTTAGAGTATCTTAGTTCAGTTACCCGAAAACGATTGTATAAAGATTTAATAGATGTAATGTTGCCAATACCTCTCTATAGGTCATTATACTGTGAACGTTCAGGGCTAGATGTACTTAAAAGGGTGAAGAAAATGCCAATCAAATCTTCGGTGAAGTCCTTTTTCTTTAAATTGCATAGCGGCGTACTCCCTGTAAAAACGTGGCTAGAACGTAAAGGTATATTTGTACCGTGGTCAGTGAATTGTATCCTCTGCAAGAAACCCGAGACGATAGAGCACGCATTTATTGAGTGCTGGGACGCCGTGTTTCATTGGGACATTCTTCAGCGCACGCTGAAGAAGGATCTACCTTTAACTGCGCACGGCATCCGCTATTTGCCCCTGGAAAACGAGGGGGAGTCCCCTACGATATGTTCATGCTCCTCGGCCTCCACAGCCTGTGGAGGACAAGAATGAGTGTTAATAATGCTGATGTGAATACCAAAACAGTAAGAGAAAATTTCATTGAAAGTGTGGCATATATTCGCGTGGTATACCGTGCACTCCCTGAACCCCCTGACTGGTTGCCAATACTAGATGAGTTAGTATGTTTAAAAAGATTTTGATATGCTGGAAATCGCCGCTAAGTGGCTGATTCTTTCCTAAACAAATTGTACATGTGTGAATGACTGTGTGCTTTTTTCATTGTGTCTTTACCGGGAATAAAGAAAAAAAAAAAGCCTTCATAGCTCTGTGGTTAGCGCGTCTGCCTGCTGATCAAAGGGTCAACGGTTCGAATCCCGCCGGCGCCGGTCTTTTTTATTTATTTATCGACCCGCGGCGTAAGAGGTTAGATAGCCAGATAGATAGATAGATAGATAGATAGATACATAGACGAAAAGTGCGTGAAGTATCCAAAGAATGCTATTCGCATTAAAACACGCTGCATTTGTAAAATGCATCGATTGTTCAGCCTTTTATAATGACTGCCTTCACAGTTAATTGTATTCAGATACATTTACGCGAATTAAAATGACTTTGATTATATAACTGTTGGATCGGAGTCGCAATTAATTTTATTTGCTGAAGTCTCTATTTCTAAAAAGAGTCATAGTACAGGCTAGCTGGTGGAAGTCAACCATTTCGTCGTTTACCCTGAGACTGGGGGTTTTTAGAAGAGCAAAAGTGACAGAAAAACAGACAGGTCTCAAACTCAGCTACTAGTTTATTTCAACAACCTCCTCTTATATAGTCCGTTCTCGTCGTCACCAACCAATCACAAACGACCTTGTCCTCTGCACCGAGACTTTACAAGTTCCACACTATCACAAAAGAAGCGGCCACTTCCAACGTTTCCAAGTGAAATGTTCTATCAGACGATATGGCACACAAAGACTTCAATCAACGCCTTTGTGTCCTCACAATACACAGGACAACAGCCCACACCCACATCCCACTCAACACAGGTCACCTCCAAAATAACCCCACAAACAATACACACCAGACGGACACTTCCAACGTTTCCAAGTGAAATGTTCTAGCAGACGATATGGCACACAAAGACTTCAAACAACGCCTTTGTGTCTTCATAATACACAGGACCACAGCCCACACCCACATCCCACTCAAAACAGGTCACCTCCAAAATAACCCCCACAAACAATACAAAAAAAAAAACCTCTTAAAACTGTAAAAATTGCCTGCAGCGGTTCCCTATTTGCATGGAAGGTTGACTAATGCAATTTCCCAACGATCTAATCCTAATTGTTTCTCTTACCACCCTTTTAACATCGTTGCTCTCCTTAACAACTACATCCGTTCCAGACCAATCCGTTGTGCAGTTTCTACACTCCTCCAGATGCTTAGCCAACTCCGAATTTGCTGCATTATTTTTTACATTCCTTTTATGCTCTGTTAAACGTTCGTTCAAACACCGAGAGGTTTGGCCCACATACTTAAAACCACACGCCAAAGGAATCTCATACACCACGCCTACGCTACACGGCACCGACTTTTCCCTATGCGCCTTCTGACAGCCCCTCTGAACCGTTTCAAAAGGTGTCAATCTATCTAACCTAAAATCCGTGCTGAACACGACATCCACGCCATATTTTTTCGCACATGCTCTAAGATTGTGGGACACCTCGTGACAATACGGAACCACAGCGTACCTATTCCTGATTTCTTGCGTCGCCCTCTTTTTCTCCCTGCACTGTAGGGCAATCTGCCTTTTGATGTACACTTCCCCATATCCTGCCATTACCAGTCTGTCCCACTGGTTTTTTAGTGCCTCCGGTCCGAAATGCATGCATGATCTCACCAAAGCATTACTAATCAACGATCTGACTACCCCGGCTTTTACATTTTTCGAGTGACAGCTACTCTTTGACAAAACCGGTTTTGGGTTTACCTTCCCATACTCCCAACAAAGACCTCGTTCCAAATGTAAACGCAGGTCGAGAAACTGCAGGACCTCGCCCCTTGGCCTCTCTACCGTGAATCTCAACTCTGGCGCCGCTGACCTTATTACTTGTTCTAAAACTTGGTCCAACCCTTCCTGAACAGAGCAAACTAAGATATCATCCACAAATCTTTTCACAAAACACTTCGGAGACAACTCTTCTATCCTGTCATACACTTGCTGGTCCACCGTGTTTAAGTAAATTTCCGCTAACAAAGGCGCTACAGACGAACCTATACAGACTCCCTCTTTTTGCACAAATTTGCGACCTTCGTATTCCAATACCGTCGACTTTAAATAAAGGTCTAGCACCGAAAGAAAACTATCCACCGCTAATCCTGTTCCTGATTGAAACTTAATAAGGTTCCCTTCCAAGGCAATCCTCACTCTATTCATTAGTCTGCTTTTCTCTAAAGAGTAATAAAGGTCCTTGATGTCCATGGATAATATCGCGCACTTCCTTCCGTGAAACTTTTCCATTACCTCAATCAACTCACTAGAGTTCTTTAAGGCAATTGACTTTTCCAAGTTAGCTAACTTCAAACCCCGCTGTAAGAAGCATGAAACCACCTTCTGCCACGTCCCATTTTCATTAACAACGGTACGCAGGGGCATTTCAATCTTGTGATCCTTCAAAAAGAATTTTAGGTTGAGCGTTGAACGCAACGGTTTCAAAACGCTTTTCGCTACCTCTTCCATGCTTTCCTCCAGAAAAACCTCGCAAATGCTCTTCCTCAGCTTCCCAATATTTCCCTTCCATTCATTAAACAATGACCCCAACGCTTCCTCCGACTTCTTCTGAAAGGCCTGTACAGGCAAAACTGCAAACCTTCCTGTTTTATCTGTCTGCAACAGTTTTAACGAACTCCTTTCTAACTCTTGTTTCACCGCTCTCACATCCTTGAAATTCCTCCTATCAATGGGATACGCGTTTCCCATCAATTTTTCCATGCGTCCTACCGCATCTTCGACAAACGCAAGTTTTCTCCTCACTATCCACTACTCTTGCGATTGACTGTATGTCAGAAAACACGTCGACTCTAGACAGATAAATTAAGAGAAATCTGCACTTCATATCGATCCATCTTGTATATTTCATGCATCCAAATATTAAAATTTACTAAGGTCTGCAATGTCTGCTGGAGGTTCAAGTATATAATCCCAAACACAAATCATGTTTACACGGTGGTCCAAAATGTCTGTACACCGGTGCAACCGAAATGTCTGCACACCGAAACGTCTGCACACCGAAACGTCCGCGCACCGAAACGTCCTACACTAAAATTTCCGGATCCCTCGGAGGCGCATATCTATCCTCATTACAGACTGATGCGCACCTATCGTACATCTATGCACATCAAATCAAGTTTCTTAACCGGTCCGTCAGACAAATCTCGACCAACGCGTGGATTTCTCCGCGATTCGACCGAAGGGCCCGCCGTCGCACTCGCTCGACACGGGGCCGAAGCACGCTCGCGCGGGCCAACCCCGCTTCTGTGGAGTTGCGGACGGAAAGCGGGATCGCTTTCAATTAACTGTCACACGCGCGGAATTTAGTCGGCTGACGTAGATATCCATCAGGGCCCGTTACCGCGCGGCGTCCCCGTCGCAACCAAAATCGTCAGAAGCAAAAAAAAAAAAAAGAAACTGCAGCCCGCCGGGATCGGGAAATGAGGGAAGGGACGCGAGGGGAGAAGGGGCAATTCGGGAACCGGCCTCGTCTCGCCTTCCGCGGAAATGGGCTTCGCTGACAGCCGACGAAAGACGGGGGATGCTCCTCTGGTCGGAGCATCCCGCTCGAGCGTACCGGGCGCCTCTCCGTTCCATCTGTGAGAGAGCGTGTGCGGATTAAGTGACTCGGCTTAATCGATTCCCCGGGATCCCGTCGGCTGCCTTCCCGGTCGCTGTGCAACCGGACCGCTGCTCTGATGTTGGTCGCTCGGCTTGGAGACAGCGGCCGAACCGGATCGGGGCTCCTTCCCCCGAAAGCGAGGGAAACGGATTCCGTCTGTACACCCGACTTTACTCGCGGGGCCACCCGCCATCTTGGACCTTTCGCAACGGGGAAGCCTCGTTTCTTTCTTATCGCGGACGCAAACGATCCAGTAAACAACGACCAAAGGCCATTTCGAGCTGTGTGAGAAAAGAAGGGGAAAAGAAAGGCCGCCGCTGTCTCCTTCGACCCGACAGCACCGCAGCAAGAACCACCGCCATCGTCTTGTCTACGTCACCCCCCCCCCCCCTTCCCTTTCTTCTTTTACACACACACACACAAACACACACACACACGGAAAAACGAAGAAGCCAGACGTCGATACGGAGGAGTTTCGACCAAAGAGCCCCCCGCCACCCTCTCCGGCACCCCGACGAAAGGCGGGCGAGCCGGGCGGACAAGGAGCAGCGGTCGCCCCCAGCCCGGGGCGGTCCGGCCGCCAAGTGCTTCCTATAACGAGCACAGAGTGCGCGCAAATTGGCCGGCAGCGGGGCGCCCATTGTGGACGGTCCCTCCGCGCGGCAATTAGCCGGGGGGTTTGGTCGCCACTTTTATGGCAACCAATCAGTCGGGTGTTTAGGGTCCGACCGCAGCGCTGATTGCTGCCTGGGGCTCGTGGCCGGTTCCCACGGCGGCGGCCCGGGGTGACGCGGGGGACGGAGCCGGACAGCTGCGGCGCCCAGCACGGGAGGCTGGGGTGGCCGACGCCATGCCCGCTGCGCGACGGGGTCCCGCCCGCTGGCACCGCCGAAACTTGCCTTCGCGGAGATCGATCCGCCACGGAGGCCAATCCGGAAGACACGGGGCGCTGGGACACGCTCGCCATGCGCGGCCGCGCGCTGTGTGTGGGCCACTTCGAGTCGGGCCTCGCGACCACGACTCCATGGTGACATGCACCCCACAGCCGCCGCCTCGGCTTTCGTAAGCGCCAATGCACGACGAACGCTCTTCTCGATTTGGTTAGGTGTTTGCATGCGTGGACTCGGCCTGTCAATTGAATTCTCGGACGAGTTAAATGAAGGTCGACGCACATACCTGAAGGGAAAATAAGGCTTCTTTCGACGTGATCCCCTCCGAGCTCTACACACCTCGTACAGATTGCTGGTACTAATGACGCAAGGCTCGTTAAAACACGGCGGTTGAAACGTCCAGCAAGTTCCGCGGTCACAACGCGTTGGTTGTCCCGATCGCCTTCAAAAGGCATTCCTGTCACAGAGTCATTTTCAGCTTGGGAAAGAGCGTGAAGTCAGCAGTGGACAAATCTGGGAAGTAAAGATGACGTTCAAGCTGATAAACTATCACTTTCTTGGCCATGAGATGACTTCACGAGCAGCGCCCATTGTGTAAAGGCGTTATTGCGGAAAGGATGGCGGTGCAACCATTGTTGGAATTTCAGGAGTAAGAGACAACTGAATAGGGTTGATTCTTGCTCTACGTCATGTATAAGAGTAGTGTGACATCGGCGTCAAACGGTTCCCACCATTTCCTGAAAAACGGTTTTCGACCTTGGCATTCAAAACGACGTCCGTATACGGTTAGAACTGAAAAAAGGGATAATAGCGCAGGCTAACTGCTGAACGGTCACACTTATAAAATACTTATAAAACCCTTGTCTCAGGGTTTTATAAGTAGTATTGCTAGAAATTCGGAAATATGCAAATTTCTAACCTTCTGTCAAAATTTGCTCCAGCAGTGCCTTTTCCAGAGAACCACTCAAATACTTGCTATATATGTACACTTAAGTGGTTTGTATCGAATACCACAGCGTCTGTTGTGTTTCCTTTCTCCAGTATCATAAACTATGACACGCTTTAATAAAATTTGACAACGATCTTTATCTCCGAGGCTCTACAATGAATTGTAATAATTAAAGTGCGATCATATAAATTTGTTTAGAAGACATTAAAATGTCGTTTCGAGGACTGAACAACATATTGTTCATAAATTGTCATCACCCAACGTCACCATGCACTACATCGGAGTGTTGAGGTGTGGTTACGACATGTAGTGGGAGGTGTAAGGCATCCAAAGGTAGGGCAACAGGCAGCGAAACGAGAGGTTCTGGGTTCGACTGCTGGCGGAGAATGAGTGCATGTTGATTTAACTTAAACTAAGCGCTCGTGCGCATTGTATTGCTTGTGTTACCGAGAAAATCAACCCGGTTTTGCTCACATGTCCTGCCACCTACGCGCCTCGGGAGGACAGACGGACGTACGGGCATATTTCTGGGAGTAGGGGTCCTGTTCATTCATTCTATGAATTAAAACTAGTCTAAAGAATTCCTCGCATTTTTATCTTTGAATGTGATTGTTTCTGCTGCGTGCACCGAAATGTCCGAATTGCACAACTCCCTACTCGGGGCACTTTCCCCTTTCACACAGGGACGGACACATATTTGCCGCTCATAGTCATGGGCTGTTCTTTTCAAAACGGCTTGCAACACGTCGCGCAAGCATCGTATCTGTCTATTGCCTCTAGTTGATGAAACACGAAGCCGGGCCCTGGGAACAGGTTCAAACACACGTGCACAAAGTCACCAACAAGCAACGTGAAATCGAAATTTGGGATGCGCGTCAAAGGTCCACCGCCGATTCAAATTAGATATTTCCTTGGGGCCTATATCCTCGTGCTCATTGTTGGCTCCATATGTAAACTCCACCGCTTTCCATTTCATTTTTTCTTTTTCATGTTTGCGATTTTTAAAGTCCCGTATAAGCTGCTTTACCCCCCCCCTCGCTGCGGCCGGTACCCTTGGGTACCGGCCGCAACGGCTGCTACGAGCCATCGGAGCCAATCCCAGGCCGTGTGAGTGTTACGTGACTTGAAGAGGGGGCGCAGTGATGTGCGGAGGGCGTATCACGTACTACATTTACAAAGCTGGATTGGCTGGAACGGCTCGTCCGCAGGGGTCGGACGTAAGGTGTCTTCGATGCGCTCCGAGAGGAAACACGTGCGTAAACGGCGCTGAAGTGGGCGACGAACACGCACTTGACTCGCGCGAGAAGAGCGAGCCGTTGTGGGACGACACACCGGGCCAGCGCGTGTTCGTCCCCGCACGAAGCTGCGCCAAAGCGCGCGGCAGCAGCGTCACCCGAGGGCATCCCGCGCGGGCAGTCAGTCGGCCCCCTCGCGCGACGAAGATGATCCCCGTTATTGGATTAGCGCACGCCCCTTCCCCCGCCCGTCCCTGTCTCGGCGTCCCTCGTAGGCCCCCGGAGGGCCCCGAACCCCGAGGGGAGAGTTGCAATAACAGCGGGGACCGGATCGCGACACGATGGAATGCGAACTTGCGCATGCCAGCCGTGTGAGCCACCTGATTCATGGCGGGTCACCCCTCCTCGTAATTGCGACTCGAGCGGACGAGCCAGCCGACGTGCACGCTCGCTCTCCCCAAACTCCCGGGACCCGAACCCCAGACGCGTGCGGGGCGCGGGTCGGGGAGGGGGGGGGGGGGTCATGGTTCAAGTCCCGTTCGGTCGCGCTTCTCTTCGTGGAGGGGTGAGCGTATACGCTTCGGAGTTGAGCGAGGGGTTGGGACACGTGTTATGGCGGTCGCAGAATGCCGTCCGCGAGAAAAGAAATACCGTGTATCCCGGCGCAGAAACTATCTTTTTTTATAGAGGGATTGTTTCGATGGACGGGAACAATGCGACCGGGCTCTTTGGCTTTGCCACGTGTTCTATATTAGAGAGAGAAAGTTGAGCGAGCGTCGTTCGCGGCGGTAAATAGATGGCTATATCGGTGGCGAAAGTCACCGTGGGGATGTGGTTCGTTCGCGAAATATTCGGAGGGACGATGATGCGATTTGTCAACGTAGACGAAACAGCCTTCGGAAGTAAAGTGTTGTCAGGATGAAGCTACGAAACGAGCGTCGGAACGGCTACAATGGCCATGAAAAGATATTGATTTCGAGTGTTTTACTACCTTCATATCCCGCATAGTCAGAAATAAAATAAAAAGATTTCTGCTGTAAAATTAAAGAGAAAAAAAAACACAAAAACAATATATATATATATATATATATATATATATATATATATATATATATATATATATATATATATATATATATATATATATATATATATATATATATATATATATATATATATTATAGAGAGAGAGAGAGAGAGAGAGAGAGAGAGGGGACAGTATTGCTATGGTGATTTAAATAAAATCTTTCCCGCAAAAATTATCACGAGAATATTTTTATTCACCGTTCGTCCATCAGTTGATCATCGAGCAAGAAAGATCTATATGAGGCTGAACACGAGCACAAAGAAGTTCTCCTCTGAGCGATTCGGGGGGGGGGGGGGGGGGGCTGGATTTCTGCCTCAAACTTAATTCGTCAGCTATGTAACGTCATATTGCAACAAAATCAAAACGCAAGAAAGGAACAAAAACTAAAAGAAAATTAATTTCCTTTTGCAATCGAGTCGAAACGCGAAAGAAAAATCAAATAAAGCTTTTTTTCTAACTAAAAAGAGTCAAGCTATTTTTGTTTTAGTATGGCGGAGATTACGTCAATAACAAGTTGTTAATTAAACTGTACTTTACATTTACCGTAATTCTTTCTTCCGCATTGTTATCACTCAGTGATGGGACGAATTGAACACTCAATCTGTCATGTTGAAAAATACATCTAGTGGTAAGGAACGACAATTTTTGAGTCAGAGTAATTTAAACCATATTAATTTGATTTAAATCAAATAAATATGATTGATATAATTATTTTCAAAAAATAATGATTTTTTTTGTTTTTACATTGGCGTGAAGCTAAAAACTAACTTACGTCTAATTTACTATGAACACCATGGGTTTCGTCTGAACTTTATTTTAGCAAAATAAAAAGAAAACTTCCCAGTCTCTTCAATATGCGCGAGCATATTCCGAAAAAAATAACATAATTGGGCGTCGCAGTGTCAGCACTTCAACCTCACCGATAAGGTGAGCAGTTATGTGCTTTGTGGAGGCGCCCATGGGGTGTACATAAAAGTCGGCGTTATATGAACTGCGTCCCCGCAGCATGTGCGAACCGTCTGGGTGAGCTTTGGTAACGACTCGTCACGAAGTTCAAACCGCGGACGGATGAAGTTCCATTGTGCCCGTGGGCGTTCGTTTTGGTGCCGAATTACCGTACACTGATCTCAGATCATAAGTTCAATCAATCAATCTTTTATTTGCACAAAAGAAAGGGGGAACGCAGGAGGCGTGCAGGACAAGCGCAAGGTATACATATACCCTTACGCAGAGGCGCCAGCCAACCTCGCAGAGCACACGAGGAAATACAAGCAAAATGAAGAATAAAGAAGAACGAAATGATTTAGAAGTGAAAAAGGAATACATTTACAAGTGGAAGGAACGATGTGACTCCATAGGTGCAGAAGAGCATGCGTGCGATAGACTTCTGGAGAAACCGCTAAGGTCGTCAGTGGTCTGCAACAAAGGCAGGCGCCCAGGATGAGAGAGGTGTGCCCGGTGGGAAGAGGGAGGCCTCGTGTCGTCGAGTCCGAGCAGGATGGGGTAATGGGAGAGCTGTGCGATTCGAGATCCATGGAACCGACGGGATCCGGCCATGAATAGGGGGCCCGGTAGCCACGGCTGGAGGCGGATTCGTACTATGCGACGATGGCTCAGCCGATGCCAGCCGAGAGACTGCAGACGCGCATCCGCTTGGCGTGGCGCTCAACACCCTCCAGGGTCTCCATGTGATGTTGCTGATTAGGGCTCCAGATGGAGGAGCAGTATTCGAGGCGCGGAAGGACCAGGTCACTATACAGTGTTTCCAGAATATCCCGTCCAAAACGTTGCAAAAAGACAAACCCTATAGAGTGCTGCGAGCCGCGGGGTCTATACTCGTTTTCACCTTAAGAAAAAAGGAAGTTTTGTACATTGTTCATTCGCCGCACGAAGAAGTTCTTAAAGGATTTGGTTGTCGGAGGAGTAAGCGATGCTTTGGCCGTTGGAAGCTTCTACGACTTGATAAAGTAACATATGTAGAGAGTGTAAAATGCACCTACCCATATCTTAATACTCTACATAAAAAGGGAAATAAGCAATGCTCCTCGAGGAGCCAGTCTTTTTTTTTTTTCTTTTTTTTACTACGGTTCTGGAGGTGTAAACGAGTCTAGCCGGTGACCAGAACTGCGTTGAAGCTCCGCCTCCAGCACGCGCGCGCTGCCGTCCGCCGGGTTTTGACTGCGCATGCGACAATGTGTTAGCCAAGACAGAACGCTCGCACAATTGAGAAGGACTGAATAGACCTCTTGCACAAGCACAAAAGAGAATGCTGGGAACGTAGGTACACGCACTGTACGTGCTGGCGTCTGCAGCAGTAATTAATGCAAAGTAAAAATCTCGAACTAATGAAACTTTGCACGTGCATTCCACAACGCTTTATTTTGGTTATTTACTTCGAATATTTTTATACAAAACGGCGAGCAGCGCGTGTACCTATGTTCCCAGCATTTCATTTAGTGCTTGGGTAGTTTAGCGAAAGGTCTATTCTTAAAGGCCATGCAACGATATCGGGTAGGAATATTTCTCAATTTACATAAACCGACTGGCACTATAGTGTGACCCAATTATACTCGAACGCAACACGACTGACCAATAAGCGTCTTCGTCGCCGTGTAATTCCAAAATAAAAGGGGCCCCTTTTCTTTCAGCTTCTCCTTCGCAAAACTTGATGACGCAGCTGCGAGAACAATGTCAACAATGCGATACCCGAGACTGCGTCATCGAGCTTTGCGATCCAAGCTGTGACGATATTTAAATGCGACTCACGCAGTGAACGCGAACACTGCGTGGGCATTCGATTTTGTCTCGTGAAAAGCAATGCTTCGTCTTGCATTCAGGTAGCGGCTCGTGCCCCAATCGCTGGAGTGACGGGAATAGCCGAACCTTATACTCTATATTACCTCATGATGTACCGCAGGAAAGGCTACAAACGCGAGCTTCTTGCTCTAGGGCACATCTCGGCGGCACAAGCTCTCGTGCATTAGAGGCAGCTGCCAACACTGTGAGCTCGGGCTTCTAACCTTCGCTGCGGTAGGCAACTGTATACCTGCGGTACAGCATAAGGTGAAACGGAGTATTGGTGACGTGTGCGTGCTAAATCGTCGCTGTGGTCGGCCTTCCGCGATTGGCCGAATGCTGACGTCAGCAAGCAATTTCTCTATGACGGAAATAAGAGGAAAAGAGGAACTTCAATTTTGACGGTGTTGGAGGTGGTTGCAGAGCGCAGTGATTTCAAGCTTCCACCATGCTCATTACAAACACCATCGAACTTGTTGTTCGCGAGGTAATGACGTCACGAGAGGGAACCATTGAGGGCACCACCAAAACATTTCGCCGCTAACAGTAGGGAGTTTTTGTAGATTGTTTTCAAAGGCCCGCAACCGGGGCGCGCGCTTCAGAGCATGCGTCGAAGTGGCAGGGCGAGCTCCTCTACAAAAAGCGTGGCCTGAAACAGTTACTACGATCTCAGCTAAAACTCCTCTAGTCAATGCAGTGATAACTGCTCAGCACGCGGCCTGTGCTCTGTCCAAGTCTCAGCGCGTGGCTAGTGGCGTGAAAAAACATTGGCGGCATATAATCGAATCCAGATCACGTGTCCGCTTGTCCTGACAGCAAGTTGAGGGAGTCAACGGTATTCGTTCTCCACAAATTGTCTTTTTTTTTTTTGCGACTGCCTTTGCGCGGAGAAGAAACAACAACGCGTGTCCCATGGGTTATAAATGTCAAGAAAATATTCTCAGCTGTATTTACTTAAAGTACAAACTATAAGTCAACGCGCTATTTACGAATAAGCCCAGACGAGATGCATAGGCGAACGCGCAGTTCCCATGCAAGGTGTGGGCACTGCGCGTGCGCAGGAACCGCGTCAAGTGGAACGTATGTGCATTCGCCCTGCCGATAGCAGCGCCACCACTGCCGCGTGACGTCACGACCGCGCGTTGTTGTATACGGCTGTATAGGAAGTATTCACTGGCAGGCCATAGCTGTGTGCGCGACTGCGGGAGCGCGTGCTGTTGGTCCGCTTCCACAGTTCTTTTGTAACGTGCATTCCGCACCCTCAAAATTGCCGGTCTTAGCAGCCTATTTATGTGGGCTCGTTCTAAGGATGCGCTCTAAACAGCACCCACAAATATGGCGCCCAGTGAATACTCCTTATAGGGAGTGTGCTTCGTTCATCCGCATATTTAGATTAGCTTCGTTGTCTTTTCAGGGTCTCTCGAGAGTACAGCTCATTAATCTTTATAGCTATACATGTTGTCATCTTTAAAATCATTATCATCGTCTGTTTTGAGGTGTTTGAGGAAATAATCCAGATGCCCATATAGGTAACCTTTTCGGAATGAATTAAGCTAGAAAAATGACAAAAACCGCAACGTAACGGAGACAAATTTTTTTTTCTCCGGATTACCTGTTTGGTGAGCTACACGCGCTATACCACTTCCCGACCCCGCCGAACCCGGTTCCGCCGCGTTAAGATTTTTATCAATTTCCTCATTTAATTCGATTGGAACAGTTACCTATCTACACATTGGAATTATTTATAGTAATATTAGACATATGCACATTATGCAGGTGCACAGACATATTAGAAGGTTAATGGCCATTTAGACAGCTATCTTATCTGCGAGTGCGACGCGCACTGATGCGAGATTGTGGGATAATTATATTTAAAAAAATGTAATTCCAAGAAATACCTTTACTGTGCACATGCTCAAAGGAAAAAAAAAAACAGCGCGGTTAGCACGCACTATTTACAAGCAAAAACAGCCCCTAAAGACATCGACATCCTTGGTAGCGACCAAACATCAAAATTGTCTGACTCTGTTAACCCTGGGGCGCGCAGAATGTGTGCATGCATTATGCGCTCATTATGATATGTTATTGTAGGTTATCGGTGTGGTTTTGGGGGTTTCGAATGAGCTAAACGCACTAAACTCGCATGTGCTCACTGGATTTATCAGAATGATTGGGAGACGTACACAATTCTTGGTAAAAGAAAATACAGGAATACATGGGAAGTTTCACCTTTCATTTCGGTTGCGAAACGATGGCAACATGATCTCGACGTGCACGTAGCCCATTGGGTCAGCCAGGATCCTTTCCTCGAACTAAGCAGTCAAAGAGTACCACGATGTTTACGCATCCCATATCGATGTTTACTGTATTTACTCGAGTAATAGCCGCACTGCTTATGAGAAAACCTGAGGGTTGGCTTTTCCGCGGAGCACGCGGCTTGCCAATCACCGCTATCGACAGCATGATTTCAGCGGTTTACAGGACAGAGATAACGTCTTCGCGCGAAGATACCATCTGTGTAGATTTGCATTTGTATGGAGAATCGTGTTCTCGATCTGGTTATTTGCTATGTTATTTATGCGCCACGCAATGATTGGCTGTATATGTGTTCTGCGGTAAAGTAGACGCAAGGGCCTTGTTCATAAATAGTGCGGCTATTACTCGAGTAAATACGGTATATTCGGATGCCCTATATGCGGGTATCGACTGAACGAGACAACATTTGTAAGCGCTCATTATTTTAGATTTTTTCTCTCTCATGTTACCCGCTTTTTAACGCGGCTTTCGGTTGTGACAGTTTGCCGAAACCGAATCACAAGCGCAATTTTCAAATGCGGTAGTAGCAATTATTTAGGTCACTCCTCCGCCGGCTGAAGAATTCCGGTGGTCACACGGAAACGCATGCGCGGGAGAGGGAGGCACGCGTGTCCCTCTCCTCTTCTTATCGCTCACATGCGTGGGTCGTGGGGCGAGGCGCTCACTGGAAGGACAGTCTTGCAGATACTAAATAGCTCCACGCGAGCGGGCGTTTTTTTCTGAGGAGCGCTTGACTGGTGGCTTACGTTCGAACTAGCGCTGACGTCTGGACTCGTCCATGTGTAGCGGATAGGGGGAGCCTATCAACGCGAACAGCCATTATCATCTGCGTCTCTGTCACCGCGGTCTGATTGAAAGGGTGAGAGGACTCGTGAAACGGCAGATGATAACGGCAGTTCGCGTTGATAGGCTCCCTTATCTGCTCCACATGGACGAGTCCTGACGTCAGCGCTAGTTCGGACGTAAACCACCAGTCAAGCGCTCTTAAAAAAAAAAACGCCCGTTCGCGTGGAGCTATTTAGTATCTGCAAAACTGTACATACCGCGCTGCACAATGCCAGTCGAAAGGAAGGGTCGGGATGAAAACGAAGACAGAAGCAGCGACGTGCAGAGTGCTCGGCGTGGGAGACGCCGGACGATAAACAACGACATTTGGATGGGGATAGAGAGCAAGCCTTCGTAGAAGACAGGCACTGCGTCTGCTTTTTGGCGTAATATGCGATGAAGCACCGAAGAAACTCAGCTCCGCTTTTTCATTTTAATTTAGGTTGTATAGAAGGAAAGTCGTCTTATGATGCAGTCTCTTTAATAAACCTATCTCGCCAGCCAGCTTTGTTACGCCCCAACTGAAGCCATTCATCGAGGAAACTTCAGTCTTTCTGTTCGTGCGACAACTCCGCTGCGGGTCTGCGCGAGCGGAGCACAGGACAACACGAGCTGCCTTAACTTTAGATGTGGGCCAAAGTTATTGCGGCCTCACGCATGTGCCAAACGCATGTTGGGATCGGTCTATAGTAGACTGCATAAATAGGTTTCTTCAGCACGTCATTGCCTGCCGAGGCTTTAATAATGCTGTGGTCGTATGCTTTCGAAGTTTCGGCGTATGTGATAGCATGGGTAAGGCAATGATATGGGAGATCACTGCCGGGTTTGAACCCCACCCCGGCATGCGTTCGTGAAATCACTACTGATGGATGCACGTTAAATACCCCAGCAAGATAACACTAATAAAATTGCCGCTCACCTGGGGATAGCAGAGCGCGAACATATCTACAGCGGAGACACCACAAGACTTCTTAAGGCAGACTCTTGCCAAACACATCACATTTGACTTTTTGACGTAGATATAGAACAAGACATACGTTTAGTCAGGTGCCCCATTAGGCTTCTTTCTCGCAAAACTAAAACCATCAGTTTGGGGCGACGATGCGTTTAATTTGGCAAAATCGCGAGAGACTGGAAACATTATACTCCTTTCCTCTACAACCAATGTTGTGTCAAGACAAACGCAACAAAACGTCTTCCTTGGCGCCTTTATTTTCCTTTTTTATTTTACTGAAAAATTTAGTTTGGTCTGGAGAAATAAATTATAGTTTTATTTTCAGCCCGGATCTATATAGACCAACTCATGTTTACAAACAAATCGAAGCGGGCCTAGCGGACGCCACCGGCGCCGCGCATGCGCGATGGAGTGCGGGCAAGAAGCTCGCCTTCGCCCATAAACAAACCATCGAAATACAATGTTGTCGGCATCGGTGTGAGTCCCCATGCTCTTTTTCGCGTTGGAATTGTTGACTCTACGTCTTCCTGTCAATTTCTGACTACTTGCGCAGCCTCAGCAAAATTACCGAGGCTCGTTACACCGGAAAACTTCGCGTGAATAATGTGACATGCGGTGATTCATTCAGCTCGGACGCCTGATTCGCATGATGAGATTCCGCTCGCAATTTTCAGTCCCGACGTCGGTCGGGCTGCAAAAGCGTGAACTGTAGCTGAGATGGTCAGCGTCGTTACTGAAAATCGCAAGCAGGCTCGGACCAAGTGAATCAGGAATAACAAGTCGATGATGGCCCCTGGTAACAACGATCAGCATCTCTTTGTATCCGCTGTTTACACCGAGCCTGCTTACCCCAACCAACCTTCAAACTTAAAAGGCTTTTGAGGCCTGAACTTACTTCTTATCGCAATTACCGGGCCAACGTTTGGTCTAAGGGCCGGTGTCGGCAGAAGAGCGGACGACAAGCGGAAACGTTTGAAAGAGCATATGACAGTTCGAACGATGAAGGGGCCGTTTGAATTTGAAGACGGAATGAACGTAGTCTGCAGGTGGTCCGTATATACAACTTGACGGTTTTTCCTGCGTTCATGTTGGAACAAAACAAACAAATTTGATGACCAGAAGTATCCGTAAATTAAACCCAAAGTGCTTCCCGCCCAAGCAATCGTGGTCCGACGGCGTGGTTTTCCTTTTCACGGCACATATCCACGTTCTCGGACGAACCGAGCACATGAAAACTGGCCGTCAAACCTTTCTCGACTCTTTTGGTGCAGCCCCAGTTGCGACGTTTTGACGAGAAGGCAGGTTTTTGTCTGGTTTCTTTCAAAACAATTCAGGAATGCACGTCTCGTATGGTGATTTCCGCTCACAGCCCAAGACCGGAAGCGCGCTCGACGCTCCACCACCGCGCCCTGACGTAACTGAGTTGAGTTCGTGTATAGGTAATCATGCACGCTGAACTTTTAAAAGCATGCTTTCGCCACGTAGCTGCATCTCTGTGGAAAATTTCAGTGCGCTCAGCGAGTAACAGATATGTGTCGCCAACCAACAGCACTCTTTCCTTCTCCTATCTTCTCTGCATTCTACTACTTTCTCTTCTCCACCATACGCTGTTGTATAGCGGGAAAGCGTCGCTTTGTGCTTTGTGCGGGACCAGCAATCAAATCAGGCAAACTACTCTCAACGCTCTTTAGAAGAACACACAACTACGACTACAGTTTCATTGCTTGTATTCGTTCATGTTTATTCCCGAATATCGCCTTTTGAAGTGCAAGCGCGAATGGCACAAACTAAAGCGAGACCCTAACATTATGTTATGCGCACCTCTCCTATAGCGTTCATCGTTAGTGCAATAAGGCCGGTGCATTTCTTGACAAATAAACCTGCATGCATAGTCGCTCGGTGCATCAAATGCTTGGATATACATAAGACGCAATTTTCTTCAGCCCATCCTCTTTATAGTTATTACTTTATAAAACGTTAGTACGAAGTAAACTCGAATATATATGCCCAGTCTGGGGTCCCAGTACAGAAGTATCTATATCAGCTCTTGAAGCCGTTCGAAACCGGTCAGCTCGTTTCATACTCTCTAACTATACCATCGTACGTCAAGTGTCACGTCAATGAAATGTTATTTCTTTCCATCCGGCGTACAATCTCTCGTTTATGTCTATTTCATAAAATATATTACAATAATGGCAGTCTAAAAGCTTAATTAATTCATGACCCCATCTAAATATCTTCCCTCATCGACCATAACTGCAAAGTTGGCATAGTCCTCACTGGACTACAGCCAAAGCTATACAAACGCGAACTAGCCCGCGCTTTTGGCTTTGAGACAGGCTTTTCTAGTGCGAGCGCTCGTTCTGCAGAACAATTTTCAAAGCTGTTATCTTGTGCTGTCGTGGTTGTAGCCTTGGCTGCAGTCCCAGCTTAAAGGGAAGTTGGAACACTTCTTTTAAAAAAGTAGGGAGAGGTTGATTCTAACGTAGTTTTATTCCCTGAATTTGAATTTCACGTTCCTTTTCCCCGAAGATGCAACTAAACGAGAGAAAACATGAAAAACCTCCGACCAGTCGTCACGTCATAAGAGGATCTTTGGGCCGCCAAGCGCATGTCGCTCGAGGGCTTGCGTGCTATCGCAAGCTTGCCAGGTATATTCCCCCGCACTGGCACCAGTCGTGACGCCTTTTTCTGCCCTTTTTAAAGATAGCTAGAGTGCGCGTGCATAGCCTTGATAGAATGCGCGTGCATAGTTTAGATAGGCGCTGAAGATGCGCGAGAGCGGAGATTCTGAAAACTCCTTTATAACGCCACGCTCTGGGGGCGGGGGGGGGGGGGGGTGGCCTTCAGCGGTACTTTGAAAATTACTTTCTGTAACCTCTAAACACCAAACTTTAAAAAAAATATTGATAATCAATATTTATTAGGTCAAATAAAGACGATTTAAATGTGTTTTCTCGAATACAAAACCCTTACAGCTTCCGTGATGTGGCGCACGTGATTTCGAAGCGCGATGACGTTTCCTCCTCTCCGTGGAAGAAATCTCCGTCGTGTGAATACACCATTACTCGCCGATCTCGAAACTAAAAAAAAAAAAAGAAGAAAAAACACAAAACCTTTTTTGCCGAAATTGACCCGCCGCCTGTATACTCTTCGTGTAAATCTGGTTCTCCGCCGATGAAGGCAGCCGGCCCTTTATATATATATACATCATTATACATGTAGCCTTTTTTCTTTTAATATTTTAAAGATTTGTTAAAAAAAAAAAAAGACCGTGAAAGCTACACAAATGCAGCCTGTGCTGGTGAGCTATACGGCCAGGGAACGTAACATGGGTGGATAATTGTCACGATAAGTCGGCTAATTAACTAAAATTTGTTAAATAACGTTTTAATTATTAAAGATAAATATATGGCTCTATTAAAAAATTTGTTGAGCGTTATAGGAAACCAGTATAAAATTACATTTCAGAAGTATCTTGGGCGCGTGAAAAGGCGGTGGTGCTCTAAAATTACCACTGGTGCAACGGGCGCAAGGCTCGTGGTGCAGAAACACGCACGCGGGGTTGTTCCGCCGTCTCTTATCATCCGCGTTCTCGCGTTGCCAACATTGCGCTTATTGCACGAGTGGTCACTTTAGCGCTCCACCGCGCTTCGCACGCGCCCCAAATCTTTCTAAGATCTACTTAATTTGTGTTCGTCGATGCCGTTCGGCAAGTTTCTAATTAGAACCATATGTTTGTTTTCGCTAAGAAAAAGTTCACCAACACATTTTAGTTAATTGTCCGCCTTATCATGATATTAGCCCCTCGTATTATGTCCCTAGGACCGTGAAACTCCTGCACATATACCATATCAGTGTAGATTTCACGGCTTATTTAACACAAACCTGTAACCCCCCCCCCCTTTTTTTTCCCCAAAAAATAAAATAAATAAATAAACGTACAACTATATATGTACCGTCTGCATTCATCATATTTTCGATTGCTTCCTCTTTGGACATCACGCACGACGATGAAAGTGCCGGTGATATATAATTAGGGTTCCGCCTTTTCGGTTTCTATTTTTTCAAAATTCGGCGTACTTTTTTCGGTGTTTATTTTAAAATTCAATTTTAGTTTTTTTTTCGGCGTATATTTATGTCCACAAAAGTTTATCGGCTTTTTTCGGTGAATTTAAAATAAACACCAACGGACGCCGAATCAAATGACCCTTGCAGCTTTGATATTTGTAATCATTCAAAGAATAACGGCACAGATACATTGAAAAAAAATGGACACTTTATTTGTAAAGTGTGTGTAACTGTAAAAGAAACAAGAAAAAAAAACACAGAAGTAGAAGCAAGTCAGATATGAAGCCTATGCCCAAAAAACATGGAACTTCACCTTTTCTAGATCAGGATTGCGTGATTTTTTTATAGTACAGGCACATGTACTTTCCCAGGTTCTCCTCATTGGTCCGCACTCTTTCTTTCCTGTTAATGTGACCCTGAGCTTCGAGAATGCCCTCTCAGCGCTAACACTGGACACTGGCAGGCTGAGGAGATGAAGCGCGCCTAAGCCAAAATCGGCCAATCAACCAATTGTGACCGCGAAGAGAGACACGATGCGTCGTTTTGAAGCACAACACAACATGCAGAGCTTGCATTGTCAGTCTTCCTTACAACGAGTTTGAAAGCACGCTCGTACATGGCGAAGTCAGGGGGCATTTCGGACTTCCACTTTTTCGCCACGGCTCATGCGGTGCGACTGGAAGGTCAAAGTGACCTTTTCCGGTTAAAATCTGAATTTTAGAAAATGGTCTCGACGTACTTTTATTGGTTTGAATCGAAAATGCCGAACCTAAAAACTGGCCTTTTTCGGTTAAAACTGAATTTCCGAAAATTAACTCGGCGTACTTGTATCGGTTTTTATCGGTTTAAACCGAAAACTCCGAACCCTAGATATATTCAAACGTGGCTCTTAATTGATTATCGCAGATGATGCTACCGTGTTTCTAAAGCTCATAAACAATGAATAATACGTGTATACGTGGCGAGACAAACAGTGAGGGGAATTCTGGAGCCCAACGAGCACGTACAGCGTGCCAGCGTCGTATACTGCGTTCCAAGCAGCGGCGTGGGCTTCAGAGAACGTTTGCGTGGACACATTTCGTTTCGGTGCTTTAGTAAGACAGATAGGAAACGCCAGAAAGACAAGGCGAACTGCTGATGTGGTTAGCATACCCGACCGGATATTGGGAGACCCGGAGCTCAGATCCCGGCTCCGCTAAAGATTTTGTCTTTCGGCGGCTTCGTATAGACTTTTTTTTTTTTTCATGCATTCTGTCAGGAACGGTTCAATGATCCACCTATTCTCGATTGTACGGTATATATTATGGGCGTGTCTATCCCAATGAGGTTATCATTATGGTCTCTACCTGAGCTATGAAAAACAGCGTTGAAGCGAAAGGTTAACGAGGTTGAGAATCGGGCCAATCGGTAAACGCTAAACTTAATGAAAAATGCAGAAGCGCTCCGCACGAAATCTAAACCCGAAGCTTCTCATCCCTCGTATACAAGAGACACTGTGTTCGCTGGAGACAGGATAACAGAATTATCTCCGGACACGCCTCATGCGTCCATGGTAGAAGCATGTTTGCGTCGTACATGTTTTTGAACATGTCTGCAGGCAGTTTTTGTAATGTAGCCATCATACAAGACCTCAGACAGTGTTTGCAGACTGCCTTTTGCATGATGTATGTATGAGCAGAGGGACCCCGGCTCCGGGGTCGCACTCCTAATCCTATATTTACTATCTTTGGTATCTAGAAGGCGTTATAATTTTTGTCTTCGAAAGTTCGAAAAAAAAAAAGAAAAAACAATTGTGGTGCCCCTGTGACCGGATTGCCCTTGTTTACTTGCCTGCTGACAGCTGTCCCTCTATGCTGATGGAATCCCTGGATTCTCCGTACCCTCTTGTGGGCTCCGTTAGTCCAAAACAGCTTTATCGTAATTTCTAAGGTTATTTTAGTTGCGCCTTAGTTAGATCGAACTTCGTTTTTTTTTTTCGTTTCTTTCAAATCTAAACGATCAATGCGTTAGCATTTTCTTCACAACGTTTTAGAAAGTGTGTTACACTATTGCCCCAGTCCGGCCCGGCCCGGAAACAATCCGTGCTATCCGCGGGTCGGGCCCGGGTTTTCGGGTTGGCCCGGCCTCTTGCTGAACTCTACCCCCCCCCGCCCCCCCTCCCTTCCTCCCAATTTGGAAAAACCTGCATCCGCCTCTGCTCACGACACGTTCTCTGTTTCCCGGGTTTTTCAGAATGACCGAAACAAGTTATTTCAGATGGTTTTTTTTTTTTTTTAAACAAAATATTATTTGAAAAACTCACGAAAATAAACAAAATCTTCGCAATTCGCTCCTTTTCATCCGAGTATCGGAAAAAGTGCCGCTGTGACGTCACAGGCCAGTGATTTTTATGGAACGTTTTGGGCAGCAACGAGCACAACGAAGCGTGCATTTTTAAAGTGACTGTGAGACCCAAGTAGTGCAACCTAACCAAAACATGTCTTAGCTAAGAGCTGGTGGCTTCACTAGTCTTCGTCTTCCGAATTAGAGTGCGTCGTCCTCCAGTTTTGATACAATCCTAGCATTTTTAAGCTAAATCTTATTTTACATTAGAGGAGTATAATATACGTCACCTGAGCGACCGTTCTATATTGACCCATACAACCAATAAATCCTTTGTTGACCCTTGTGCTTCGCCACCGACCCTCAACTATATATAGTACAGGCAGACCCCGTATTTTGGTCTCTGATATGCTGCAAAATATTTGTGAATACGTAACGGTACCGCACCTACGTATGTTCCCGGTGCACTGTCCGCGCTCGGTATTTATTGTATCCACGGGTTACTCCTGTTTAAAATGATAAATCGTTTTTTTTTTCCTTAGCAAATATCACTCCATGCTGACTAATCAAACAATCCCTAATGCAAATCCCTCTTATTTCCATAATTCCGATTGATATCATAATTCGCATTGTTCTGAAGAAACGAAAATGAGCCTCAACTTCTTTTCATCTCGGAGGCGACCGTGACCCCTGAAAGGCTCCACAGTTGGTGATTGACCTGCAGTTTCAAAACCTTCAAACATCCGGTGTTCGTGCCGTCAAGATCAAGCTTGATTCGCATTGCCCGCTTGGTCGTTCTTGCGCGTCACCCTCGGGGACTTCGAGAGCCATGCAGTGTACTGACATTCTCAGATTGTTCGTTGACTAATTTCCAGCGTAAAACAGGCTGATCACGACCGCCACAATCGGCGACTACCGAGCTGACAACGAGCAATGGTGTGAACAGCGTAAAACGGAACATTTTGAAACATGTAGTCCCAGAACTATACAGTCCGGAAAATGCGGGTATATGGGAAGAAACCACCTACAAATATTCATAATAAATTGAAAACTGAATTTTTACTTCGCTGCCGCTTTCATAAACGCAGAGACAGGTGTGCTAAGTCGTCTAAAAGCTTCTTTTTCTGTCGATGTTGGTGCCGTTCACTGCTCTGGAAATGTTACCTGGCATGAGAATGCACAGCACGAGTGTAATCTAGGTTTCAAAACAATATTGGCGAACTCCCAGTCTGCATCAGGAAAACAGCAGTCTGTCGGACTGTAATCATTAACCTCACCTTTAACGACAGGGGCGCGACAAGTAATCTATGAATTAAGCTAGATTACATTCTGCAGATATAGTTTTTTTGAAACTTTAGACACATAATAACCGGTCTCCGACGAACACATTGCCGGCTCATATATATATATATATATATATATATATATATATATATATATTATTATTTTTTTATAAAGTAGGTTATCTCAATATATTTGCAGTGGCCCCCGTGGTATCATGCAAGGTGAATGTGGGCTGCTAAAATTTTGCTCGACGCAACGAAGAGCTTACAGTTTACAGAGCGCGTTCTGTAAACATGAACTTGCTACAAGTACGCGACAAGAAAAATACTTTGCAAAAACAAGAGCGAAAAAAAAGCGCGATACTTTGGATGGTTTTCACTACCTGCTGCGTTTTTCACTCCGTGGCCCCATTACTCTTAATCGGAACTGCAAGTTCTCTAGTGTTTACCTTTACCGGAAGAAAATTATGAGCGATATCACCTGCATAGCACCCGCATTCTACTTCCGGTGACCTTGTCACGTCATCCTCATAGAGGTTGGACACTACACGATACCGGTTCGCTGAGGTACTCAGTTAACTCTATAGCCTCAACGTCGCTGCGGCCAACGGTAAAATAACCTTTCTCATAGTGAGCATAATTCGCGCGTTAAACTTCATGTAAAATGGCGCGTGCTCACTCTAATCAAGTATAAATCTTCTCGAACAAAAGCAGAAGTCGCCGAAGATTCCTCGAAGCGATGCAGCCAAAAATACACGAGCAAAACCCCAAAAGCTTTAGTGACAAGTGCTATAAGACGATGCTCAAAAAGCCAGTCACCACGCTCTAAAATCATTCACAAACGACCAGATTGCGGCGATTACCTTGGGCACACAAAAACAGTGCTCCACCTGAGATTGCGTTTACCTTAGCCGGTTGGATGCAGAAAGTTAATTCAAAAGCAAATATCGCAAATCTTGGAGTTATATCGGATTTACAAAGATGTGTAAGCTTGCGATACAGTTATGAATTTGCAAACGGCGGTGCACTTCGTTGCCAGGTTTCAATAGAGCCTTTAGGAGGACCCGTGCAAATGATAAATTCGGTGCCGTAGCATATTCATAACAAAAACAAATGAATGCCAAGCGTACGCTGCGGCTCTCAGAATAAGGAAGCGAGAAACGGTTCGAATAATTCCTGCATCGCGCACACAGATCAACGGTCTAAACGTGCGCGCAGAAAGTCGAAGCTGACCTCATATGTGAGACACGTATACCTTCGCTCGTTTCCAAACGCGCGAGGTAACTCTGCTCGCTGACGAGGCAGCTTCGCATTACTCGCGAGCAAAGAAACGAAATGCGAAAAAGTAGCGGGCGTACCCAAGCGAGCGGAGGCAATCCAGGGTTCGGCTTCGCCGTCAACGCCCGAGCGCTGCGGGTGAGTCCACCGTGAGGGGCAACGGCTCGGTCGTCGAGGGCCCGGACACTCTGGAGAATCGGGACGTCGACGCCCTCGGCGGCACGAGCGAACACGACAGAAGCGGGGCTCAGCTGTGACCAGCTTTATTCTCGGCTGCACACTATTTACAAAGAAGGCGTAGAAAAGGCGTCCTCGGGGGCGCGGTAAGTCCTATGTACAGTCACGGGGAACGGAGGGGTCGGCGCGCCGTCACAGCTGCGTCTGCGTCTGTGGCGAGAGCTTGGCGGCCGCGTGCGCGAGCCGCTGCATGTCGAGGTGCTGTTTGCGCCACTTGATGCGCCGGTTCTGGAACCACACCTTGACTTGTGCCTCGGTGAGCCGGAGGGCGGCGGCCAGGTAGAGCCGCTCAGGCCCCACCATGTGCTGCTGGCGCTCGAACTCGGCCTCGAGCCGCTCCAGCTGGTCGGCCGTGAAGAT
>JAZHYW010024311.1:0-155777 GCA_037355805.1 Ixodes ricinus
CGTGAATAAGGCAATCAATGTCATCATTATACAGTATTGAATAAAAAAATTAAAACAAAAAAACAAACAAACAAACAAAAAATACCGTCAATCGCAGGAGTTACAGAAACTCCGGAGGTTAGCAATGAGTGATGACTCAGATGAAGCATTTATTACATGACTGGGTAGGGCATTCCAATCATGAATGGTCCTTGGGAAAAATGAGAATTTAAATACATCGACCCCACAGCTGTATTCTTGTAATGATCTACAATGAAAATTTCGCGTGGGGTAATTATGAAGAGCAGGAGAAATATATGTAGAGGTGTCAATATTAAATCGGTTGTTTAGTAGGTCGAGCAAAAATTTTAATCTTTGAAACATGCGTCTATGGGTTAATGGGCCAATGCTGGAACACACATAGTTCGGAAACCGGGTATTGTCTCTGAAATTTGTTGTATATGAAACGTAAGCCTTTTCTCTGAATGGATTCAAGTAAATTTATGTTGGTATTAGTAAACGGGTCCCAGACAACGGACGCGTACTCTAATATAGGCAGAACAAACGTTTTATAGGCTGTTAATTTTACATCCGATGAGGTTTGCTTTAACTTTCGCCGTAGAAACCAGAGCTTAGTTAATGCCTTGTGAACAATGTACTTAATATGGGTGTTCCAACGCAGGTCGTTTGAAATGATTACACCGAGGTATTTATAGGAAGTTACTTCGGCTAGGGCAGTATTGTTAATGGAATAATTATAGGAAAGAAAACTAGTTTTGCGGGTTATATGCATTCGAACACATTTGTTAACATTTAGTGACATCTGCCACGAGTCACACCAATCGTGGATCTTGGATAAGCAGCTATTAAGTAAAGTCTGGTCACTAACATCATTTACCTCAGTGAAGATAACAACATCGTCCGCAAATAAACGTGCACGCACAGGAATGTTAGCAGTGATTTCATTTATAAAAATTGAAAAAAGTAAAGGCCCAAGGACTGACCCTTGTGGAACGCCTGATAGCACAGGGACTGGCGTGGATGCACTAGAGTTTATCTGAACGTACTGTTTTCTTTCTAGCAAGTAATTTTCAAGCCAGGAGTATATGATATCGTTTTGCACGATTGGTTTACGTTTTAGAAGCAGTTTACAGTGTGACACTCTGTCAAACGCTTTGGCGAGGTCAAGAAAAATTACATCTACCTGTCTAGAACGATTTAATATTTCAGCAAAATCATGGACGGTTTCAAGTAATTGCGTCGTGGTTGAAAGGCCATGACGAAAACCATGTTGATTCACGTTAAAAAAATTGTGATTTTCTAAATACGCTGCCAAATGTTTAAAAACAACGTGCTCTAAGAGTTTAGAGCAGTAAGGATCAAAGATGAGAATAGACGAACTCCAACGATGTCCGAATCTCAACCCATGCTTTATTCTTTGCCAACTTCAGCGCATGACTATGATGAACACAGACGGCATACTTTAATTAGCGTCAAATCACGTGGCCGTTTGTTCTAATATCGAGTTGAGGAGAGGAAAGCTGTTTCTTTCCTTTATTTTTTTCGCCTGCCATTGAACGGAGTGGAAAACTAAAGGGTGTTTTTGCAAGTTATCAACGACAGGGATTAGCTCTTAGCGGTATTTACTAAAAGTACAAAATGTGAAAGACGTTTGAACATTTCTGTAACGCCGAATTCGAGCGCAGCTCTTGAGGAGGAGGGGAGGGTACGGAGGGGACGGGACGCCACTCCTCTTCATCCGTACCCTTTCCCCTTCTGTCCTCCTTGCTCCTCCTTGACGTCACGTGACTCTCGTGAGGTCATGTGACCCTGGTGACGTCACGTGACCCTCGTGAGGGCACGTGACCCTGGTAAGGTCACCTGACCCTCGTGAGGGCACGTGACCCTGGTGGCATCACGTGACCTTGGTGACGTCACGTGACCTTGGTGACGTCACGTGACCCTGGTGACGTCATGTGACCCTAGTGACGTCACGTGACCCTGGTAATGTCACGTGACCCTCGTGAGGTAACATGACCCTCGTGAGGGCACGTGACCCTGGTGACGTCACGTGACCATCGTGACCCTCGTGAGGTCACGTGACCCTGGTGACGTCACATAACCCTTATGAGGGCACATAACCCTGGTAACGTCACGTGACCCTCGTGAGGTCACGTGATCCTGGTGATGTCACGTGACCCTCGTGACGTCACGTGACCCTGGTGAGGTCACGTGACCCTGGTGAGGTCACGTGACCCCAGTGAGGTCACGTGACCCTGGTGACGTCAAGTGACCATCTTGAAGTCACGTGACCCTGGTGACGTCACGTTACCCTAGTGACGTCACGTGACCCTGGTGACGTCACGTGACTCTCGTAAGGTCACGTGACGCCACTCGTGACGTCACGAGTCCCCTTACCAGGTTTAGAGCGCAGCTCTTAGGCGCCCGTTTCCGGTTTGGGCGGCGTCGGCATCGCCGTCGCCGTCGGCGTAACCCCGCGGTGCATTTTGGGAAATGTCCCATAATGCAACGCGCGGGACACCGCGGGGTTCCGCCGACGGCGACGGCGACGCCGACGCCGCCCAAACCGGAAACGGGCGCCTAAGAGCTGCGCTCTAAAAATTGTTGCACGACCCTGTTTACATGTGCACATCATTGAGGCACCCAAACGTGTTTTCGTTTTTGCTGAGGTCTCTCAGAAGGTTGTCACCGAGAATGGATGCATTGAAATGAATGACTCATTAATCCGACGATGAATAGAACTACAAATTTGTAGGTAAGAAATACTCGAAAAAAAAAAAAGATCTTAGTGGCTTTAGAGGGACAGCCGAACTTTGGTGCCCGCTCTAAATCTCACAGAAATGTCGTTGTCCAGTTTTTCCCCTTTGACCACGCCCGTATTTTTTTTTAAACTTCAAAATGTGTAATGCAAAATTTAAAAAAAAAATTGAGGGTTATTGTTACCAAATGACAGAAACATAATCGTCCAATTAACACACCCAAACGCAGGAGGGAGTCCCTCAGGAATAATAAGTATTGTCTGCGAGAGAAGCGAAAAAAGATAGAAAAAAAACTTTCAGCCTTTCCACTCTGGTGAAGACGGAAAACCAGCGAAGCTGTACTATGGTGGGAACGAAGTAATGGCCGGCCGCAAGTTGGTAACCTAGAGTGGAAAGGCTGGAAATGTTGCCGCCGTCGCTCATAAATGGTGGAAGCTAAAAGTCAAATTTGGGGGTTTTACGTGCCAAACCAACGACGGGCATCTGGCACGCCCCAGCGGAGGACTGAGGATTAATTTGGACCACCTGGGGATCTTTTGACGTGCAACCGAAAGCTCGGTTACACGGCGCCTTCTCCGCAATAAGCCTCCGTCAGATTGCGGGCACCTCGGCCGGGATTCGAACCCGCCACACGGGGATCCGTAGGCCGCCGCTCTCGCCTCGGAGCCACCGAGGCGGCTTGGTGGTAGCTGTCCAGAGTGTTTTGTCGACATTAGATTGCTGGCGTACACGATCCGGGGGAAACTAACCGTTAACAGCTCCGCTTTAAAAAGAAAAAAGAAAGGGGGGAGGGGCGTAAAAACATACTGTGCTCTAAAGGTTCCTCTGCTCCGCATCTTTGGCACAGAAGAAAGCGTGGTCCCGGAAAATTCTTTGTTAGCAGAAACACTGCTGCCAGGAAGCGCGTTTTCGTGGTGCCAGACGCTCGCGCCGTTCCTCAGAACGCTGCACCGAGCAGGAATAATTTGTGTCTGCACTGAGTGCGAACCTTCTGCAGCGTGCATTTTGCACAACCGGATTTGATGTTCTCAGCAAGAATAAATCGCAATGACCACCAGCACCTAGTGCGATGGCGTCGCGTGCAAACCATGTTAACCAGTTCAGTTTTGTTGTGAAATACGAGGTTCTCAACACTATCAAATGTGGATGTCCAAATTGTAAAGTTGTGCAGTATATATCAATCTCGTGATGATAGGCGGCAGCATAATAAAATGTTAGAGCGCGCATGACTGATAAAGCACAGACTTGCAAATTGAGGGCCCAAAACAGGAGGATTGGTGGCCGAGTGGGCTAGCGCACACCAGCTCGGAGCACGTGGAACGAAAGCTCGCGCTGCAGAACCCAGGTACAGTAACCCAGGGATCCTGGGCTCAATCCCCACCCCTGCCTGTTTCGATCCGGATGAGCATCGTACCGGCGTGCGTCGTGTACCACAACTGCGTGGTGCACGTTAAAGACCTCAGGCTAGCGGTTGTACTGCACTGGCTAAATTTCTCATTTACAGCGAGTAACTCGCCGCAACTTTGAAATGACTGACCAACTACACGCTGTCTAAATATCCACACAACCCCAATTAGTTCCCAAAACAAGTACTCGAGAAACCGAATATAGCCTTTGCTTCTTGAGACAGTATTTTGCTAAGTTTCGAGCTCGAGCAAGCCGATGTCCAAATGTGATTTATATTAGAACTATGTTGTCTGTCCTCCGCCCTCTATATATATTTAATTAGAAATATCATTGCATCCATCTCCATGTATTTATTGCAGATATGGGTTCCAGTACACCCAGCTTTAGGCCCCATACTGGATTAAGTACGGTTCATTCATCTGCATATGTTCGTTTATTTCCTCTTCGGAGACCACGTACGATGACGTGAAGTGCCCGTGTTGTATATTCAATAACGTGGCTCTTGATTCTCGCAGATGATGATGATACCGTGTCTCTAAAGCTGATAAACAAAGAAGACTACTACATGTACACGGGACGAGACAAACAGTGGGAGGATTTCTGGAGCACAAACGAGCACGTACCACGTGACACCAAGCGTCGTACCGCGTTCCACGCGGCGGTGTGTGTTTCCAGAACACCTCCGATTGGATACATTTCGTTTCTTGTGCATTAATGTCTTCCAGGTCACCCGAGGCAGCGCGAGCGCGCCGCATTTGCTTTTGCTTATTTGGTACTTTCTCTAGTTCGCTGAAATCCCACCGCGTTTTCTGGCGCTGCAGCTTAACTCACTAGCAGACGCTTTCGCGTGTGTATCTGTGTGTGTCCGCTCCACAACCGGCGACGTTTTGAGGATAATCGGCTGTATTTTAAGGACTTTTCTCATCTTTATTGCGGTTGCACGTTCGGTAAAAAGCTACAACCTGATCTAGATCGGATTCTTCTCTGGTCGAAAGATAAACTTCCCTTAAACTTAAACCAAATGCGCTATCATGCACATCACTGCATCGCGCCAACCTTCGACCCCTCCAACACTTCTCCCGAACCGAGTGGATGGGGGTCCCAAGAACAACGCATATCCACCTCCTAGGTGTCATCATCGACCAGCATTTCGATTTCCATCGCTATGTCCAAAACGTCGTGTCCGGGGGATGGTGACTCCTTGGCTTCGTCATTCGGTCCCCAAAAAGAGCCAGTCCCGATGTGCCCAGATTGCTGTTCACAGCACTGGTGTTGCTCATCCTGGAGTTTTGCTGCTGGGTGTGGGATTCGGCAACCAGGCAACGTGTTGCCTCCCTAGAGTCGGTGCAACGTCGCGCTTCTTACCTTATTATGAGGCGCCAACTTGGCCCCCGAACACCATCCTATCGAGGAGTGCACCTCCTCCGTTCAGTCGGCAGGGGCCCGCTTCAACATCGTCGTTAAGTAGCGTGCACGCGGCTTCTAGCCACTTTTCTGCTACCGGACTCCCCGCTTCCTTTTGCCTCCTCCCTGCGGCGTAATCGCTCTGGTGGACTGCAGCCCCTTTTAACCCGTACGCTTCGTCACTATAACTCCTTCGCCCCCCGTGCAATGCTACTTTGGAGACCCCCCCGGCCAGCCACCAGTTCACCACCAATTAACAGTTACTCACTTCGAACATTCACCAAGAGCGTTACGGCCCATCTAACACGATTTTTTATTCTGATCATGGGAGCGGGCTCCAGCAGGCGGACTGGATGCACCATCCTAAAAAAACTCGTACACCCTATAGATGATATAGCTCACAATACTAACTATTCTGCTCGAGAAAACTATGATATAGTGACTCATTTTACACTATCCTATACACACTATGTGCTAGCATTAGCGCCTGCCTATTAAAGGCGACAAAAATCATCCGAAACCAACATTATTTCAACATGCTCCCATTGCCTTCCATAGAGGCCGCCGCGCTTTTGGTGTTAAGCTAGGGCGGCGCCAAGCGGAACACTCGGTTCCTCCAAGCCGTTCACGTGGTATTTCTTGGCCCGCGCGCTCCCATAGGCAAACGCGGAGTGAGAAGGTCGCCCCTAATAAAGCCGGTCGTGAATAAGACATATAGACGCTTTACAGCAGCCGTGCATGGGCGCCGCCATAACCGACCTTCAGTTTTGTTTCCTCTTATTGCGTCCGCTGCACTTCATCATTGCCACAGCAGAACAGGTTCTTGCCACTTAAGGTGCTACTGCGTCCTTCTCCTCAGCATAGGCCGTTGTGGGGGCGTGGGGGCTCCTCGACACCTGCTTTAGTGGCTCGACATCTCGGTAAGACAAGAGAAGGTCGGCTATGGCGGCTGTAAACTTGCGCGTGTCGCGCGTGTGCAAAGCGTCTATAGGAAACGCCAGAGAGCCGAGGTGGAGTGGTGTAGTGGATTCCATGTTCGAACGCCGAAGCGAGCGAACGTGGCATCATGAGCTCCCATGGAGCGGTTTCAGCGGCCCTCGCCGGCCGCGGTAACAGGGCTGAAGACAACACCCAGGACTACAACGTCATCCTGCCTCCTTTGCCAACAGGGTCAGTGGTTTTAAACACCGTTTTTCTTCATGCGGACGTGAAGGGGCGGCCGTACCGCGTCGAAGACTTCCGCGACGCGTTGATTCGTCTGGCTTTGCTTCCCGAGGTCTTGGCCCTCGGGGCTTACCAGATGAATCACGTGTGGGCAGTAACGTTTAAGAATGACGAAGGCAAAAGAAAATGCTGGCAACGCCGGAGCTGGCGGTCAAAGGTCGCCGATGCATCGTTATCGACCCCAGCCACCAGGACGTTCGCGTCAAGCTTCATTGGCTGCTCTTTAGCGTCGCCAACGGTGATGTGAGAGAGGCCCTGGCGCCGTACGGCAAGGTCATCGAAGTGGCCAGAGAAAAGTGGCGTGTCGACGGCTGCCAGAGCGTCGGCACCATGACGCGCACGGCGGTACTTCGGCTCAAGGCGGGCATCACCTGCGACGACATCCCGCACCAGTTGCGGGTGGGCGGAGAGCTAGCCCTCGTCGTCGTGCCTGGAAGAGAACCGCTTTGTCTCCGGTGCCAGCAGACGGGGCACATCCGCAAGGAGTGCCGTGTCCCGCGATGCAACGTCTGCCGTCGTTTCGGCCACGAGGGCGCTCACTGCGTCCGAACTTACGCGGCCGCTGCTGCGCCTGTGAGGGCCTGGAGAAATCCGAGCTCCTTATGGACGAGGACGACGCCGAGGAGGCTGCCGCGGGCTCTACAGTCAAAAGAAGCCCTGCAGCGAACGCTCTCCCTGCGGCCGAGAACGCGGCGGAGTCGAACACGAACGATGCGTCGCCAAATGCTGGCGAGATGGTGCACGCCGGGCAGCAGGAAATAGTGGCGACGGAGGCGCCTACACCGTCCGGTGGGGAGGGCATCATCACCTATGCAGTCAACAGCCAGCCGGCAGTCGACGTCCCCATGGATGACGCAGAGAAAACGGCGAAAAGGACGCGGGAGGAAAACGTCGCGGGCCCCACGGATTCGGAGCAGGAAGAGCCGCCGTCAAAGGCGGGCCCTATCTGGATGCGACGGTCCACAGTCAATGCGACTGCAACTGTGGACGACAAAGCGGCAGCCAAGCCACCCCCGTGATAGCATACGCCGGAGTTCGACGGGGACCTCGGAGTCTCTGCAAGGAAAGTGCAGAAACCAACATCGCGCTGAATCGGAACAGATGGGCGCACGGCCCGAGGTAAGCACCATGAGGTCCCTCTCTCTGAATGGCGGCGATGTTAGAAGCTCCTTTACGTGTCGCCACGATCAACGTCCGTGGGCTTGCGGCGAGACGCCGGCAATATCAACTTAGTCGACTATTAGTCGAGAACGAGATAGACATCGTGGCCGTGCAGGAAACAAAGATCGAAAGCCTAGAGCAGACGGACCGCATGGTGCAACTCGTTTCAATGTTTGTGTTTCACACGCTGTTGGAATTTCCGGCGGTTGCTGTTTGTTTTTCCGCCGGTCTCTAGGCGTCGTTGAGACGGCCATGGTTTCGTGTGCGTCTGACCGTTTTGTATTCTGCGATTTTATTTTTTCAGGTATAGACTGGCGCGTTATTTGTGTTTATGCTCCGACTAACGAGCGTGAACGTAGAAACACTTTTGAGGGACTGACTGAGTTCCTTGTGAAAGAGTTGTTATTTTTCTCGGAGATTTCAATTGCGTCTGCGCACCAGAGGACCGTGCTAATGAAACCCGGGTTCGCGACTCAAGTGCTCTTTATTTGAATGACATTGTTGCTGAAAATGCGTTAGAGGACGTCGCAAACGTCACCGCCAAAAGTAGCGTCCATTTCACACACTTTCAAGGCCTTAGTCATGCTCGACTTGACAGGGCTTACGTTTCGCTTAGTCTTGTCCCGCTGTGCGACAATTACTCCGTTCAACCTGTTTCTTTTAGTGATCATGCGTTAGTTATGTTCACCCTCGGTAAAAAATTAAAAAAAGTCAAGATGGGAATGGTCGCTTTGGAAAATGAACAGTAGTCTCATGAAGGATGACGTTTTTAAATCTAAAGTAGATGATTTATTTAGGAAATTTTACGGGGGGGGGGGGGTTTGTCGTACAGGCAAAAAAAAGGGGGAGAAGTTGTTCTTGCTGGGATGCAGAACTGTTTCTCACAAAAAAAATTAAAGGGAGCGAGGGGAAAGGGAGTAAGAGTGACTATGGATGATGTTGTGAATCACTGGCACGCGCTCACTTGTACACACACACATGTACACGCCCACACGCACACACACACACACACACATAGATGGGCACGTCTTGCTTCAACAAAGACAAAGAATGTCTTTTCTGATTTGATGTACTCTGTCACAGCCTCTCTGACAGGCCGGTGGTGCTCAGGAAGTTTAGTAGCAGTTGCTGAAGTGAACGACGCCGGCGTGTAGTTCCAGTCGGGTATAATATGTCATCTATTTTCGGTGCCGTCATGCCATATTTGGATAGTTCTTGGAGGAATTCATGTCGCTGTATTTCATAAATGTCGCAACGCAGGACAACGTGTTCAATAGTTTCCTCTTCGTCACATGAGGTACAAATAGGGCTGTCCATGATGCCGATTTTATGTAGAAAATATTTGGTAAACGTACTATTCGTTCGTAGTCGCATTAGGAGGGTGTTATTAGCGCGGGAAAATCCTTTGGTAACGCAGGGCTGATGTGTCGTTTGACTTGACGGAGCAAGATTTTCGATGTGGGCTTTGACAAGACAAAGCGAGTCCTTGAAATTTGTTGGGCTTTTAATGCTGGGGGTTTGGTTGTGTGCTTCCCCAGCCAGCTGGTCAGCTTCAGTATTTCCAGGAATTCCAACGTGTGATGGTACCCATTGGAACTGTACGGTGAGGCTTCTCTCCGAGAGAACTTCGAGGAGTTTGATGATTGTGGCAACTTGTTCGTCACGGGATCCAGGTGTCGCAAGCCTACGGAGTGCTGTACGAGAGTCTGTTATGTTACGAAGTTGTTATGTTACGAAGACGAGAAGACGGTGTGGGTTGCTAGGTGGGAACTTTTCAAAGAAGAAGTAAAAATTAACGCAATTGATAGGACCACCACTCTTAGCTATCAGAAACAGAAGAAGGAAAAAGAGTTACGCCGTCAATTGAATTTGTTTTTAATCGAAGAAAGCGCGAAAACGGGTGAGTTTGTACAAGAAATAAGAGATATAAAGAACCAACTTGAAGTAATCGACTGTGAAGGATATAGAGGGGCTTTTGTGCGTGCGCGGTCACTGAGGCTATGGATGGGCGAAAGACCTTCGAAGCGAGCACTGAGCGACGAAAAAAGGTATGCGCAGCGAAACGAGATAAAAGAAATACGCTACGGAAATACGATAACTCGCGATAAGAAAACGATCGAGCGAGCGTTCGTTGAATATTATAACGATTTGATGGGTCACAGCGTACCAAAAGTTGACGGTTTCGACGCCGAGTTTTTGTCTCTTATGCCCACACTTGAAGAGGATGTTCGAGAAAGGTTAGAATTGCCGATCAGCGTCCGCGAGCTAGAAGATGCCATAGACGAATTAACTGCGGGAAAAACGCCCGGGCCGGATGGTCTCAGTGCTGAATTTTATAAAACATTTAAGAGGGAGGCAGCGGACGCTTTGTACGAGGTGCTCACAGAAGCGTACTGCATAAATAAGTTACCGCCATCCTTTTTGAAAAGCCATGTTGTCCTCATTCCAAAGGTCGATGACCCTGTAAAGCTACTGTCTGTTTCCTCTTACAGGCCAATAAGTCTGACTAATGTCGACTACAAAATTTACACAAAAGTCATGGCTAGACGTTTGCAAAATGTTATAAAAGACCTTGTGGGACCGCATCAGACCTGCGGTATTAAAGGCCGCACCATTTTAACCAACATACATATAGTAAGGAGCATCCTAGAATATTGCGATGCCTTTGACAGACGAGTTGCTATGTTGCAGCTAGACCTGGAAAAGGCATTCGATCGGGTGTCGCATGAGGTTCTTTTACGTAATTTGGAGCATGCTAATGTAGGGTCTGTGATATTAGACGGTTTAAAGATGGTGTACGCTAACTGTTCAATGTCCATCATTGTAAATAAGAACGTCAGTGAAAGTGTACAGGTCCGATCTTCTGTAAGGCAAGGATGTCCTCTCTCTCCCTTGCTGTTTGCGATTTACTTGGAACCATTTTGTTTAAAACTGATTAACAATGATAGTATACGTGGTTTTAGGTTACACTCTTGCGAAGTAAAAGTGCTTTTTTATGCAGACGACGTTGCGTTTTTTTGTGTCGACCAAGACAGTGTTCGTGAGGTAATCAGCACTGCTTCCTCCTTCTGTAAGAAAACGGGTAGTGCTATTAACTGGGGCAAAAGCGTAGGTCTCTGGCACGGTAATTGGGCCACCGCACCCAATAATTTTGTGAATGTTCAGTGGTCAAATTTACCTGAGAAGTATCTCGGGGTGTGGCACCCCGAGATGCCTCTCGGTAGTGCTGGAGTGGCTCCAGCACTACCGAGACAGCAAGCAACTATGGAGTCAAGAGACGGAGAGGGTTAAGGCAAAAGCTGAGAGCTGGAGGGGTAGGGACTTCTCCATGTTTGCACGCGCAACAGTTTGTAATTTATTTTTAACTGCGAAAATTTGGTACATTTTGCAAGTGCTGAGTATGCCGCGTCTCAACGTGCAGAAACTGCACAGAGTTTTCGCTGTTTTCATCTGGAATTCGAACTGGGAGCGTTCTGCTCGTACCAATTTGTTCCGATCTGTTGGTAATGGTGGTCTAGGATTGTCTCATTTGTTTCTACGACAGATTGTGTCTAGGTTCATGTTTTTACGCGATCAGAAAGATTTATTTTTGCGTACTGTTTTGCAAGTGCGACTGCAGTATGCACTCCCTCAGTTTGTGGTGTCGTCTAGTAATCAAATGCGCTCCAGTGTACAAGGTTATTTGCGTGAAGTTGTGCTTTCTTTCAGGATACTCAAGGTGCGCTTTTCCTTAGAGTATCTTAGTTCAGTTACCCGAAAACGATTGTATAAAGATTTAATAGATGTACTGTTGCCAACACCTCTCTATAGATCAGTATACTGTGAACGTCCTGGGCTAGATGTGCTTAAAAGGGTGAAGAAAATGCCAATCAAATCTTCGGTGAAATCATTTTTCTTTAAATTGCATTGCGGCGAACTCCCTGTAAAAACGTGGCTGGAACGTAAAGGTATATTTGTACCGTGGTCAGTGAATTGTATCCTCTGCAAGAAACCCGAGTCGATAGAGCACGCATTTATTGAGTGTTGGGACGCCGTGTTTCATTGGGACATTCTTCAACGCACGCTGAAGAAGGAGCTACCTTTAACTGCGCACGGCATCCGCTTTTTGCCCCTGGAAAACGAGGGGTGAGTCCCCTACGATATACTCATGCTCCTCGGCCTCCACAGCCTGCGGAGGACAAGAACGAGTCTTAATAATGCCGATGTGAATACCAAAACAGTAAGAGAAAATTTCATTGAAAGTGTGGCATATATTCGCGTGGTATACCGTGCACTCCCTGAACCCCCTGATTGGTTGCCAATACTGGATGAGTTAGTATGTTTAAAAAGATTTTGATGCGCTGGCAATCGCCGCTAAGTGGCTGATTCTCTCTTTAAAAAATTGTACATGTGTGAATGACTGTGTGCTTTTTTTTCATTTTGACTTAACCGGAAATAAAGAAAAAAAAAGTGGAGTGGTGTAGTGGTTAGCACACCCGACCGGACATTGGGAGGCCCAGAGTTCAAATCCTGGATCCGCCCTTTTTTCGGCTTTCTGCGGGTTCCTGAAAACTTTAATTCTTTGATTCATTGGATTAAGTACGGTATCTGCATATGTTCGTATACATACATATATATATATATATATATATAGATGCGGAGCATCTCTTGCTCAGGTCTATGACCCGCGGCCTTGTAGTCGGCACTTACACTACGCACGCGCAACTCTCCTCCTTCCCTGTCTCCAACAGCTGCGCGTTACTCTCTCCGCCTCTCTCTCTACCAGCTGCGTGCACTGCGCGTGCGTTCGCTTCTACTCACACCGCGCGCGCACGCGGTAACTCTCCTCCTCTAGTCTCCTCTCCTTCAAGTGTGAAAAAAAAATAAACGGCCAGCGGCGAGCGTTCCAAGTTTCTCTGCCGCGAGCCGCGACGAAGGCTCGCGTAGGGGGTTCCGCTAGGGCAGTCGGTGGCGCCATCTCTCGACGTCAGCACGCAACCGACTCTTTCCTCTCGGAACCAACACGATGCTCCGCATCACCCCATGGTTCCCCCTCGGGAAGATGGTGTATATATATATATATATATATATATATATATATATATATATATATATATATATATATATATATATATATATAATATAAAGGAAAAATAATTCTCACATCTGGAAGCTCCACTCTGTCTAAGTTCTGCCGGTGCAGGACAGCAGGAGCAAGGCGGGAGAACGAGACAGCGTTAGTGTCAACACTTTGACGAAGCACGCGATACTCTCGATGTCATCCTACTTGCTCTCGGCTCTGTCGAAAACTACTCGGCGTTTCTTTTTTTTTTAGCATTATATCGTGCGCTTGCTGTTCTGCTGTACATCTCGGAGCTTGCTCCCCCGAGATGGCACAGCAGAACAGCGAGTGAGAGATATAGAGCTACCACGAGCAAGCCGTTGTCGACCTTGGTGGCACACAATTTACCAACTTCGTATGACGTGACACAGAGATCGATGGGTACAGCACAGACACGTACCCATGTAGATGGCCACTTGGATAACGAGTACACCGCGTTTTCATACGTGCCTCCCTGTGATTTATAAATGATGATATCACTTGACTGCATGACGGGTAATTGGCATCTCCCCTCTTCCTCCCCTCCTTCCCCCTCCTGCTCCTCCTCCTTCTCTCCTCCTGCTTTTCATTCTCTCCCCCTCCTCCCCTCCTCCTCCGTGACGTCACTCGTGAAGGTTGTGACCTTCATCATGACCTTCGTGAGGCCCCTAGTGACCCTCGTGACGTCACGTGTGACGTCATTACGGGAAACGTCCCATAGCGCAACGCAGGGTTACGCCGACGGCGATGCCGCTCAAGCCGGGAGCGGGCGCCTAAGAGCTGCGCTCTAAAATAACTTAAGCTTTCCAATAAGTAATGTGTTAATCAGCCATATCATCATCAGCAGCAGCATCACGAGGGCCTCAGAGACAACCTTAGCTCCCTGCGTCCAAGCATTAGCCAACTATTGGACATTGGCCACTGTCTGCTTGGGTGTGTTCATTGAGAATGCAACTAAACGATGACTGATAAACTCAAATTCACTAATAAACTTTAAATTAGATATTTATTCTCCATGTTCCAATTGCAATTTAGAAGACAGCCGGCATGGATGGCTCAAGCAATTTACACAGATAATAAAAGATACCGGCTTGGAGATATTCGTCGACGATTTCTGGTCTATCACTTTTACGATTTCTAAAATAAATAATTTCCGCGTTCCTTTGCTTTCATCTTTTTTTTTTTGTGGTTAGTCTTGGATTTGTAAAACGTCGATGTCCTGCGAGTCGCGGGTCGGGTGCTCACCCTAGAGCATCGTATAGCTCCTTCGGAGCAGAGGAGCCAGAGTTGCGCGTCTGTTTTCTACGTGCCGCCGCGCCGCTATTCGCCGAGATCCGATCACGTGAGGAGCCGGACCAAGTGCCTTGCAGGAAAGAAGACGTCGCGCGCGCCCCGGCGTACGTTCCCCCAGAGCCGTATATGTAGAGAGTTTGGCCATTCGTTGGGAAGTATAGGAGACAAATGAAGAGGCGCCATTGGCCGAAAGCGGGCTGGGCGTGTTCCAGGGCGTCTTCAGAAATTCGAATGTGACCAACCAGAAGCCGGAAATAATACCCTGGCGGTGGTCGCGAGAAACAAACCTGATAACTGCATCGGAGTAACTCTTGATGACTGAAAATATGGTACACGTGATGTTTCAATCACGCTCATCCAAAATGATGGTGGAAGAGTGCGACTAGTGGAACGATCGACATAGTCCGTACGCCAAGCGCCGAGGGCCGGGAATCTGCCGTCCGAGCGGTCACACTCTGTCCGAGCAAAACAGAGTTGAGCGGCGCATTCGTTTCTTACATCTTTCTGCATGATCATGATCGAAACATCACGTGCACCCTATTTTCAACCACAAAGAGTTACTACACTTCACTCTTACGCGTTTATTAAAACCATTTACGAACATAGACCTTTGATCAGAACTGTTTCTCGCTACCACCGCTAGAGGATTCTTTTCGGCTTCTGGTTGGTCAAGAGAGCATGCCAAGCCCTCTTTCTGCGTCTGCCGCACGCCCTGGCTCTGCCCGCGCCTCCCATTGACCAAACTCTCTACATACATATACGGCTCTGCGTTCCCCTGCTTTTGAGCGCGACGCGCGCCTCGAACGCGCGGCATGCCGTGCAGGAAAGCCGGCGCTCTGGGGGTGAACGCGCCACTCTGTCCACTAGGAAGAGCAGAGAGAAAACATGCCCTCTCCCTCTCACCCCGCTTGTCGTCTGCTCCGCCGAGTGGGCAGTACCTGGCATCCCGCTGGCGTGCCAAGCGCAGATTCGCAGATTTTGGTATGCCAGTTATCGTGTAATACTATGCTAGAGAAAAGACTAACAGGGTCCAATTGCGCTGTTACCTGCGTGCAAATAAAAAAAAATAGGGAACACTGTCAGATTGACCGGTCTCTCCGGCGAAAAGTAAATCCTGTTGCTGTACCTTTTTTACTATACAAAGTTCGTACTGGTGTAGACCTTTAGCGACGTGGAAGTCGTCAAATTCGAGTGCGGGAGGAGTAACGTTACGTCCAAACGCTAGCACAGCGTAAATAAAAACGTGTTCTCCTGACGCAATACACCCAGTGTTTGAGGGCAGTACTGCCGGCTGACTCTCTTATTGAAGTAACGAAACAAAGATGCGCTAGTTGGTCATTTACTGAAATAAAACAGGACGCTATAGGCTGATTTTGGAGTAGCCAGAAAATATTCTAAGAACGCGAACCACTTCACAGCGGCAGCCAGAAGTGAGAGTTTGATGTTCGGTACCATAGGCGTAGACTTCGGGGAAGCATCGGGGCTCGTGCCCCCCTGGTGAGATCCGGGGTGGGGGGGGGGGGGGGGGGGAGGGGGGGGGCAGAGCTTTGTGGGCCCGGGCCATGAACCTTACCGAGACGCTGTTTACGCGTTGAAGCGGCGGCGCACAACGCTCAACGTGCGGCGGCGGCGACGCACAGGTCTACCACGTGACCAGCGGCGGCTCCCGCGAGCGCCAACTACAAATTCGTTTTGCGCCGTAAATATAGCTCTAAAAATTTTCTTTCTTCTTTGTAAATTCGTTTTATAACATACTTTTTCCATCTAGGCTGTTTAAAAAAATGTTTTTTCCTTTGCATGTGTCCTTTAAAGTTGTCTTTTCAACAGGTTTGTAGAGCGTATACGTGATGCCAAGCTCGCCGATTGACGATATTGGCGCACCACCTTCCATTGCTGCCACCGGGACAGAAGGTGCTAGTATACACCTTTTCGACGTGGGCGCCGCCATCTTTAATTCTGGAACTTCCGGTATGCGTGAAAACATCGCTTTCTTCTCGCCTCGACAGTAGAACGTGTTAACATTTTAATTGCAACCGTCAGTCGTTCTTGTTATGACCCTTCTATACTTTTTTACTTACTCAGGGCTGTAATCTTTTGCTTTTTTTTTGGAACGCATACCGGATATGGAGACAACGTGGCTGGGTGCGAGGCTAAACGAAAAAGGTGTATAGAAGATAAATTATCATACAAGAAAAGTTTCGCTTGAAAGATGGACTCGTCAAGGGTCTATTTCTTATTGGACGGTTGGTAACACGGGCAGGACATAAGTCGATTCTATTGGTCATTTCGAACCCAGAAAGATTCTAGAAGAAAAGAAGAGACAATCACAAATTCGCTAGTGCATCTTCAAAAGGCTGCGTAAATAAATTTTAAAAAAATTATCTAGGATACGTTAGCTTGTTTTTGGTGGCAAAGTAAGACCTTCGCAGAAAGCACCAAGTCGAGGTCACGTTTTTTCTTCTTTTTTTAGTTTGAAAAGCAGAGGAAAAATACAATAGCAAATAGTCATGTTGTACCCTGTGACCGGAGTGCCCTAGTTTTCTTGCCCGCACTTTCCCACTGCGCTTCCTAACTGCAAGACGCCTTTTTGTTATTGTGAACGGCGCTGTAGTGACTTTGCACTTCGTTCTTTTTTTTTTTTTTTTCAATGAACCTAAAAGATGAATGAGCAAACAATTTGTTCTCAACAATTTATAATTTACGGTACATGACTGCCCAGGCACGGACCGGGCCGGCCCGGACCGGCGCGGCCCGAAAACTTTTTTGTTCAAGCCCGAGCCCGGCCCGGGCCCAAGAAGATACATGCTACCTGGCCCGGGCCCGTGCAGTGCTCTAGTTCCAACCAACACCTCCTCGAAGAGAAGGCCGTAGCGCTCCGAGTGGTTACGTCACAATGTCGGAGAAGGAAGTCCATAGCGCAACTACGAGAGAAAAATTTCTGGCATCGACGTGAAAAAACTTTTCTTGTCGAGCGGCGCGGTGGTGTTCGTGCGCATTTATCCGACATTAACATACGTTTTAAAAACGCAATCTTGTACAGTTTTATTATTATTATATATATATATATATATATATATATATATAATATAAACGTAATACACAACGTTTTACCAAGGTTGACAGTACCAAATTTATATTTATGATTATCCCCGTAACCGCGGGACTACGTGCAATCCGGCAGATCCCCACACTTTTCGAATGAACATGTCCGCTGCGACGTTTTCTTCGCTCGTACAGGCTCCAATTCTGGTAAATTTACGTTGTGTGTGAGCTGGTGACTGTCTAAAAAGGAATGCTGAGACTTTCAGAAGGGAAGGGAACCGAGAAAAATCCAGTCATCGCCGCAGGGAGCGCACGCGAGCAAGAGATGGGTCGACGACGTTAAGCTTCCCACACTGCTGCCGCTGCGTGTGTGTGTGTGGTTCTTTTCATCCTTCCCGTCGTTTCTTGGTCGTCACCGCAGTCTCGGGTAGTTTTTTTGTGTTCGATTGATACTACGGCTTTTACGTGGATTCGCGGAACAAGTCCTGCTACGGTTTGAGCGACATGTGTGGCAACTATACCAACGGTGACACTGGTCGATTATCGATAGACCTCTCTTTCGACAGAAAGAGACTTAAAGGGGTAGGGAAACGAAATTTCAGCGCTCATTTTCTAGCTTGGATGTGTTGCATGTTGCACCTAACCTCAAGAACACCAGTCTTCCGTTGAAAGGCACAAGAAAACTAATTTTAAAGCTAAATAAACGATCTTCCAATGTGCACCTGGTGGATGCATGCGGAGCCTATTTGGGAGGTAGTCTAGCAACGTTGTGGAATCTGCTACGTAGTCGTGACGTAGCAGATTCCTCTGGCGCAGCGCCGCTCTTTGGCATTTCAACATTTTCCTTCTTAGCTTTCCTCCTCAACTCACAAATCGCGCATTGAACCAACACTCCTAGAAGACAAGGCCGTAGCGCTCTTCTCGTGACGTCGCGAAGGAAGGCCATCGGGGGCGCGCGGCGAAGCGAAGGCAACGCGCGTGGATCGACCGTCGTAACGCGCTTTTAGTCACATACGCGTGTCTTATTAGCTAAAATGAAAGCTGCACATAGCAACGGGTCTCGAAAATATTTTATTACACGGGCAAAATATTACACCGCTAAATAATCGGGATGAAATGGTACGGGGTAGGCGTATAAGAGAAAACATTGAGCCACGCAATAATTGCTGTAGGAATGCATATTTTACACAGAAATACTTCGACAAAATGGCGAGACACGCAGTGATTGGACACAGCAAAACAAATCACAGTTAAAAATCAGGTAGACGTAGTCAACGCGGACACGGCTAGACAAGTGTCACTTACGATCATGTAAGCGATGTTATCGCGTGCAGTCACTGAATTCTTGCATCATACCCCGGCCACACGGCAAAAGTAATGTAATTTCGATCGAATGACATTATGGGGTCGACAAATCAGCTTGCGACGCTCATATAATCACTCAAGACCGCGAGCTGATTAAGTCCCATATCATTTAATGAAAATATATTAACTTTTCCGTGTGGCAGGGGTACTAAACTTACTATTTACAGTCAACTAATTTACTTCTCCCTATGGGCTCGAGCTGCCTTAGAACAAAATATCTTATTTTGTATACAATAATACTATTACCTTAAATACAGTTAAGATTCTAGTATAAAAGCGGTAAAGGCAATAAAATAACATTAGTATAAATAAACACATAAGCACAAACAACGCACTTTGTATAATCACACAAACTTGTTATTCACCTTCCAGTGAAAACTAGAATATTACCACGCATATTTACAAATGTCGACGCAACCGCACACGGATAACGACGAACAAGATGCCATTCTGTCACGAAAAACAAAAACGAAAAAACAACCCGACTGCAGCACTTTACTCGCGTCCCACATGACCAAGAAAGCCCGTAAATAAGTTGTTACTCACCTGTCGATCGTATCCACACGTCCCACAATAGCCGTGGCGAAAACATTTGAACACGAACTTTAGGTCTCTCTCTGTCGAAAGAGAGGTCTATCGATAATCGACCAGTGTCATCGTTGGCTGGTTGCCACATATGTCACTCAAACCGTAGCAGGACTTGTTCCGCGAATCCACGTAAATGCCGTAGTATCAAGCGAACACACAAAAAAAAAACTACCCGAGACTGCGGTGACGATCAAGAAACCACAGGAAGGATCAAAAGAACCACACACACACACACACACACAGAGCAGCGGGCGGCAGCAGTGTGGGAGGCTTAACCAGCTTAACGTCGTCGACCCATCTCTTGCTCGCGTGCGCTCCCTGCAGCGATGACTGGATTTTTTTCGGTTCCCTTCCCTTCTCAAAGTCTCAGGGTTCCTTTTTAGACAGTCAGCAGCTCACACACAACGTAAATTTACCAGAATCGGAGCCCGTACGAGGGAAGAAAACGTCGCAGCGGACCGGTTCATTCGAAAAGTGTGGGGATCTGCGGGATTGCACGTAGTCCCGCGGTTACGGGGATAATCATAAATAAAAAATTAGTACTTTCAACCTTGATAGCGCGTTGTATATTATGTTTATATTATATATATATAATAAATTGTACAATACTGCGCTTTTAAAACATATATTAATGTCAGATAAACGCTCACGAACACCCCGCGCCGCTCGACAAGAAACGTTTTTTTCACGTCGATGCGGTCGATGCCACAAAATTTTTCTCACGTAGTTGCGCTATGGACTTCCTTCCTCCGCCATTGTGACGTAACCACTCGGAGCGCTCTGGCCTTCTCTTCTAGGAGGTGTTGATTGAACCAAACAGTCCAAGAGGACGGGAGGGTGGACTCCCCTCTTTCTCGGACCCCTCTCTCCTCTCCTCCTCTCCTCCACACAGGAGCGGATCTCTGAACTACTCCCGGTAGAGAGGAGGAGGGTCTCCCTCTTTCTCAAATGGAACTGAGGAAAAAGAGGGAGGGTTTCCTTCTCTCTTCTTGTTGGTCGCCCTTTAAGGTTCGTGTTGAAGTGTCAGATATTGTTGGACGTATGGATACGATAGAGAGGTGAGAAACAACTTATTTACGGGCTTTCTTGGTCATGAGGGACGCGAGTAAAGTGCTGCTGTTGGGTTTTTTTTTTTTTTGTTTCTGTTTTTCGTGATAGAATGGCATCTTGTTCGTCGTTATCCGCGTGCGGTTACGTCGACGTTTGTAAATATGCGTGGTAATGTTCTAGTTTTCACTGGAAGGTGAATAACAAGTTTGTGTGATTATACAAAGTGCGTTGTTTGTGCTCACGTGTTTATTTATACTAATGTTATTTTATTGCTTTTACCGCTTTTATACTAGTTAGAATCTTAACTGTATCAAGGTAATAGTATTATTGTATATAAAATAAGATATTTTGTTCTAAGGCAGCTCGAGCCCATAGGGAGAAGTAAATTAGTTGACTGTAAATAGAAGTTTAGTACCCCTGCCACACGGAAAAGTTAATCTATTTTCATTAAATGATATGGGACTTAATCAGCTCGCGGTCTTCAGTGATTATACGAGCTTCGCAAGCTGATTTGTCGACCCCATAATGTCATTCGATCGAAATTACATTACTTTTGCCATGTGGCTAAGGTATGATGCAAGAATTCAGCGACTGCACGCCATAACATCGCTTATATGATCGTAAGTGACACTTGTCTAGCCGTGTGCGCGTTGACTATGTCTACCTGAATTTGTTTTAACTGTGATCTGTTTTGCTGTGTCCAATCACTGCGTGTCTCGCCATTTTGTCGAAGTATTTGTGTGTAAAATATGCATTCCTACAGCAATAATTGCGTGACTCAATGTTTTCTCTTATACGCCCACTTCGTACCATTTCATACCGATTATTTAGCGGTGTAATATTTGGCCCGTGTAATAAAACATTTTCGAGACCCCTTGCTATGTGCAGCTTTCATTTTAGCTAATAAGACACGCGTATGTGACTAAAAGCGCGTTACTTTGCCGCCCTCCCCGATAGCCTTCCTTCACGACGTCACAAGAAGAGCGCTACGACCTTCTCTTCTAGGAGGTGTTGTTCCAACTCCGGTCAGAAATGCAAGGGAAACGTGAGTAAATCGTTGTTTCTTCAATATTGTGGGGATGTACGGAACGACAATAGGTTTTGACATAATAAAGGAACATTTTAGAATAATTTGCGCTAAGTTGTGTGCCACGTAAAAACGTAAATAAAAAAAAATGCCTGAGCGGCATTATGCAGCAGACGACGCGGGGACGTCACAGCGACGTCACACCGTTCACGTGACCCACTCCGGCCAACCCAAACAGTCCACCTCCGCTGCGTACAAAAATCGTCTGCTTCAAACGCCATTGTTTCCCGCTTCTTTGAGATTTTTTTTCCCTCAGAAACTAAACATGTCAGGACATTAAAATAAAAAGGATTGTTCTTCTTGGAACATGCGCCACGAAATATAAAAATTTAACACGCATCCGATATAATGAAAACTTTGATAAAGTGTTTAGTGCTTCACCAACTTCAAGACAGACAGTTTATTTTTCAATCAGCCGTGTTGCGTCGATCTCCATGTGTTCTCGCATAGGGCGGGCCGCCTCCTGGAACGCCTCGCTACTCTGCTCCGTAGGAGCCGTAGGACGGTATGAGCTATATAGTCCTCTATGCTCCGAGTTTACTTTTATTGATATGAACACAAAATAAAATAAAAAAGGTTGCGCTTCAAAACTATTCGGTGCAGCGTATCCGATGACGGTTGGTACATGTTAGTCAACGTTACTAGAACTCTCAGTTGGGAAACTCACCGTTGAAACCTGGGCCGTTGGCGTCCACCGAGACCGAGCTAAATACGACAACAGCGCCACTCTGTGTCATTTGTCTTAAAGGGAGACTCAAGCGGTTTTTGGGGAAGCTACTTTTTGGTGCGATGGCGTTAAGGAAGTGTCAGTGAATGAGTATCTTCAGTTTTAAAAGGCAGAACCGCCTATTAATCACGCAGGAATAAAATACGTGCGGACTCTTTCCTGTACTTGCGAGGACCAATGAAATTATCGTATGTTTGAAAATTTTGGCGGCCTTTGTAAAGTTTCGCTAAAGAAACAATTTTCAGTTTATTTAAATATGTTGTGCATGATAATTTCACAAGACGTAAAATAGTTCTAGTTTAGAATACGCGATACTGCAATTATCGTTTCACAAACAAGGGACTACGTTTTCTCCTTGCCGTCCTCCGCGGGGGTGAATTTCCCGTTCCCCCGGGATGCGCGGAAGCGCACGTATCTGCGCGCACATGGCGTCGGTGTTGATCATCGACGTGGACGGCGTGGTGAAAGCTCATCGTTCCGCGTAAAAGCGCTATCCTTGACTGTGACTTTTCGTCGTGTGTCGTTATGATAACCCAGCACGTACTAGAAGGGAAGACCCACCTACTCGTGCGGCGATGCCGTGGCGGCACTCTCAAGACAGCAGAAACGCCCGTGCCGTCGTGTTTGTTTACTTCGACTACAGTGGTGCTTTCTAAGCATTTGTGTCCTCGAACATCGCCCGGATTTCTTATTTGGCGCATTTCATGCGTGTGCTCAAGTTCAAGGTATTACTGGCGCGTACCGTATAAAGGACGCGAAGTTTCACGCGTTTTCATCACCGGAGAAAAGTTATTAGTGTTAGCAATCCTGAACGCTCGCAACGTCTATCTGATCACGAAATCATATTTCTACGTTGCTATATCGCTGCTAAGATTACATTGTCTTTTATAATCGTAGAAAATGCGTGTGGCGATATTTGTACTATTGCAATGTCGTGTATAGAGTCGTGATCGTCCAAGACGGCGTACGGCATCTTTTTATTTTCTTTTTTTCATCCACTGTACCCTGCAAGCCTATCAAGAAAAATCAATAATAAAGCTTTAGGCTATAGAAAACTGTCTGTCTCTACTCTGTTACGGCATTGGGTAGCAGTGCGTCCCCTTTTAGAGGGGCCGCTGTGCTTGTAGTAATTTCAGGTGTGTACGCGCGGCGCAGAGCTGTCGTTCCGGTCGCTCCGGTTGCAACGGACGCAGTCGTAGGTACGCGCTCGTTGCACATGTCTGAACCAGCCTTCCCCCGTCCTCCCGAGGCGGAAGTCAACGTGGCGACATCGTTTGACATCACGTAACAGAGGTAACGCTGCGATGTCAAACGTTGGTTTGGTTACGACTTGCCCCAACCGCAAATCGAAGAACGCCCCAAAAGGTCTGCGTTTCATCGTCCTCGGAACGCGAACAGGACTCCGAAGCGCTGCTATCGTCCACATCGCACGTCGGAGTGGCGTCATAGGAAATCATCCCCAGATCGGCTGTCCGCCGAAGAATTTCAACCTCCAACGGCATCAGGTCCTCGAGCGTAGAGAACGCCGCCATGATCGAAGCTCGAATGACAAAGAGGTTCGGCCGATGCGGCTACCTCGGGATCACTGCGCGACGGAACGTCGTCCAACGCCATTGGCCCGAGATACTTTTGATAAGCGTGCGAGGACCAATGAGAGTGGTTTCGTTTTCGGATGGATCCGAGGTTTGGCGGCCTTCAATTACATTTTATTAAAGAAATAATCACCGTATGACTATACTATTTGGTTTTTAGGGATACTTGGGGCGTCTAAATTCAGCTGTCATCATCAAAACACGAACTCAAAAACCACTTGAGTGTCCCTTTAACTGTGGTCGCCTTGAGCTTTTAGAAAGCATGTTTTTGCGTGGAAACCAACGAAAAGAACTCTTTTTGTAGTAACTTTTATTGGAGTTTTGTACAAACTGAAGGGCGCGTGTTGTTTTCTAAAATCTTTAGTTTGCAAGGTTTTGCACTACAATTAATATTGTTTTTAACAACCGTACCTCAGGGGTGATTTCAGGTAGCGCGTCCCGAGCTAGGCGCATATTAACCTCTGTAGTAATAAGCGGCGCGTCCGCTTGGGAGTCGGGGGTGGCACCTCGAAGCCCCTTCCACAGTATATCTGTTCAGGCCCCAAAATGGCCGATTAAAACCAAAATGGATGTCATATGCAGTTCCTCGAGTGGCCGCTGCGGGAGAAACGGTGGCGTTCCGATCGCCATTAGCTCGGTTCTCGTGGACGGATCGGTGCCACTTTTTCAGAGCAGTCTCTTGACAGTTTCCCAACGTTCCTAACTGAGTGGTTCTAGTAACGTCAGTAACGTTGATGTTAGTACAGGGAGGTCAGCTTCAGTCCGAGCGCAGTGGACGCCGCGAGCTATCTCAGCCGATCCAGCGCCAGGAGAAAATCACGTGACCTGCCGGTTGGGCGGAGGGACACAGGGAGTTCAAGGTCACATGACATTCTCTCAACGCTGGATTGGCTGGGATGGCTCTAGCATCCGCTGCGCTCGGACTGAAGGTGAAACGGAGTATACACCAACTCATGTTTACAAACAAACCGGAGCGCCCGGAGCGCCCCTACCGGACGCCACCGGCGCCGCGCATGCGCGATGGGGGTGTGGGCAACAAGCTCGCCGTCGCCCATAAACAAACCATTGAAATGCGATGTTATCGGCGTCGGTGTGAGTCCCCCTGCCCTTTATCGCTTTCGAATTGTTGATTTTATGTCTTCCTGACAATGTCTGACTACATGAGCGGCGTCTGTGAAATCAACGAAGCTCGTTACACCGCAAAACTTCGCGTGAATAATCTGACATGCGGCAATTCGTTCCGCGTGGACGCCGCAGAATGTACGCTAAAGCCTGATTCGCATGATGAGATTTCGCTCGCAATTTTCAGTCGCGACGTCGCTCGGGCTGCAAAAGCGTGAACCGTAGCTGAGATGGTCGACGTCGATACTGAAAATCGCAAGCAGAATCGGACCAAGTGAATCAGGCATAACAAGTCGGTGATGGCCGCTGGTAACAATAATCAACATCTCCTTGTATCTACTGTTTACGTCGAGCCTGCTTACCAACCTTCAAACTTAAGTCTTTTGAGGCCTGCACTTACTTCTTAACGCAAGTACCGGGCCAACATTTGTTCTACGGGCCGGTGTCGTCTAAAAGAGCAGACGACAAGCAGAAGTGTTTGAAAGAGCAGACGACAGTTCGAACGATCAGACGGCCGTTCGAACTTCAAGACGCACTGAACGTAGTCCGCAGGTGGGCCGTACAACTCGAGGGTTTTCCGGCGTTCATGTTGGAACAAAACAAATAAATCTGATGACCACAAGTATCCGTGAATTCAACCCAAAGTGCTTCCCGCCCCAGCAATTGTGGTCCGGCGGCGGCTGGTTTACCACATATCCATGTTCTCGGACGAACCGAGAACATGAAAACTGATCTTCAAACCTTTCTCGACTCTTTTGGCACAGCCCCAGTCGCGGCGGTTTCACGAAAAGGCATGTTTTCGTCAGGTTCCTTTCAAAACAACGCAGGAATACACGCCTCACATGGGGCCTTCCGCCCACAGCCCCAGACCGGAAGTGCGACCGACGCGCCACCACCGCGCCGTGACGTCACAGAGATGAGTTCGTGTATAGGCAAACACAAAGAGGGAACGGTGTGTGTGTATGTTCGTTCCCTTTCTTCGTATTTGTCTAGTGTTCAAGCTGACCTCCCTGTGATGGAAATTTAGCAGCTGTGGCAAAAGGAAAACAAAAAATCGAAACACAATAATTCTGATAATTCTGGCAATTTTGATGGAGAGAAACTATTAATCCAAAGCCAAAGCCATTCGTAGACATTCCGCCATTATCAATCTTTTCGTGGGTGTGTTGTCGGTGTTGTTTTGTCCGTGCGTTTGGGCTTCACAAAAAGCCCCAAAAGCCCCCAAGATGCCGGTAAGTTTTTTAATTCCCTCTACAGTACCCCGTAAAGAGCGTGTAGCAATATCCTCTCTTTTCAAGTGAAACGCCGATTTGCAGAGTCTTTAGATCTTCGTCAGGGGTGCACCGACGTTCCGGCAAAAAGCAATCGCCGAATCGCCGAAAAAAAAGCCCAAAGTTGCACGCCAATCGTCCCGTATTTCATCCGTTCCTGCGGGAATTAATTATTTTTCTGCCGACCCGACCCATGCCCCAGTTTGCTTTTGGGCTGTTCAGCAGTTCGTACTTCACGGGGTTTGGGGCCTAACCGCCTAGCTCAACGTTGATCTGACCGTCCGACTATGACATCCTCTTGAGTTCACTGAGTTGCCGAGTCGCCGACTTGCAGCACGTGTCGTCATTAAGCGCTTACGAAGTATTTTTGGGTCTTCTTTATTAAAGCGTCGGTGAAGCATGAACACGGAGCTCGCCCATCCGTAAGAAAGTGCCAATGAAGGGCGGAGCCAGTCGCTTATCGAGGAGCGCGATTAGTCATTCATTTCCTGTGCCCCTCGACAACAGAAGACGCCTATCTTCGGCGTGTGGACGTCCCACTCCAGCTACTGCTTAGCTATCGCGGCGTACTAAACATCCACGGTTTAGCTGCACTTGAGCCGTTGTCATACGCTGCTTTGCTTGATTTTACTTTTCGATGGATCGTGGTGATGCGTGGTATGGATTGTGCACGGTGGGTGTCATTTTTTTTAGTTCTTAAACCGATCTTTTCTGCAATTACTGTCTGTGACGTGAGACAAAGTTGCCTATTGGTCCTCCTTTCGAGTATGCGCTGTTTTGCTTTCTTTCAGTCGGAAATCGTATGGGCGTGGCACGAGCGAGCGTAGACATTTCTTCTGGCAACAAAGCTAGATCCTGTTGGCTCTACTGAGCTACGGTAACATAGATTGAGCTCTCCAAAACATCTCTTTTGTGCCCACTGTGGCTTATCTTTCACCGCCAAGTTTGTGCGAAGGAGCTTCTCCTCTCCCCCTTCGAATGGCAACATTTGTTTCCTCGGGTTTTCTGCAAAAAATCCTGGCACCTAGTCTCCGGCAGGGGCACCGGTTGTAAAATCTTGGATATATCCACAACAATCCGAGGGCAACCTAACTTCAGTAGTGCATTTACCTAGAAATAAAATTCGAAGCGTGTGCGCTTCCTTTTTTGTAGTGTGAAATTGGCCTACCTCTAATTGTGTCTGTTTCAATGATGTTATTTTTTTTACTAATTTTCAGGCATACCACTCTCAACTGACTGGTGGCAAGAACTTTGTTGGAAATATGGCCTTACTACCAATCAAGTCACAGTACCGAGGTCCAGCACCGAAAAGCAGTAAGTGTAATAAAAGTTCTTATCTACCTAGTTTGGTGTAAAGTTGTTAATTGCTCTATTCTGAGTTTCACCTTAACCGCCAAAGATGCAAGGAGCCGCCGGAGCCAATCTAGAGCTTGAAGCGCGATACATAACTTTCTGGCTGGATGGGCCGATGTGCGGAACTTGAAATTATGTGGTATGCGCAGAGCGCTGGATTGACCAACATGGCTCATCACGTCCATTGCGGTACACCGTTAGGTGATACAGAGTATAGGAATGTGGAAAGTACTTGAAGCCTGCCATTGTACCACATTAGAGACAATTGTTGTTTATGGGAAAAGAAATGAAGACATGATGATTGTCCACAGTACAGACTTTAGAGGCGTAGTGATAGCAGGCTACAGTGACTCACTACCAGCAGTGAGTATGGGTATGGCATGTAAAATAATTTTAGTGAATCTTATCGTGTTTTGTGTTTATGTCATAGCTAACGGCGTGTCTCTCCTTTTTGATTAATGCTTACCAAGACGTTTCTTCTATGTTTGGCCTACAGTTTTCTTGTTAGAAAATAGTAAGTGAGGTGAAAGTACCGTAAAATGCTGGGCATGCAGTCAGACTTGTGCAACCCACCACTGTTGTGTCGTTGCCTCGTGACCTAGGGTAGACACCTCTTCACCACCTCCAGTAATCCTTACTAATTCTTGTGTGACCTTGCCTTCCCAGCTAGGTGTGCAAAACGATTTTGTATAAGTGCAAAACGATTTGTATATACCAGAGGGGATTGTCACAAGAGCTACCACTCTACGTCTCCTTTCAGCTGAACTTAGTATGTGAAATACTGCTTTGTTTGAAAGTGTCATATTTTAAATGCATAGCACTTATAGGGCTAGCCTTAGCCCTCTCGTGTTTGCAGACATAGTGCAAAACATGCAGCTGCCGATTGCACACACCGGAGCGGGGGATTGTTTCTAAGTGTGCGCTCGGCGGCAGCAAAGCAGAATTCAGGCACTATGAAGGCTCTTGCTGGCGGGCTCTGTGTAACACAAAAGTGGCATAGGAGCGGCAACGGGGGCATGGCAGAGTGAAGAGGGAGGAGTGAGGGACATGGACTGCAAAATGAGAGCGCTGGGCTCAGCCGCGACAGGAGGCCAGTTGCCATTGCACAGCGGCCGATTGGCAGTTAAAGCACCAAATCACAGACAATCCGTTCGGTTCAGCATGCAGTGATGTAGTTGCTGCGCCAATTGCGCTAAACTGCGCCAAGTGGCTAACCCTGCTACATCCTGTTATATTTTGCCAAAATATGGGTAATCTGCGCCAAGCCTGCGCCAAAAACCGATTTCGGTCGCCTTTCAATACCGAAACTATACTAAACTGAGTACCGTAATTGAGCATACGTATGTTATGTGGCGCAAGCAGCCGCCGGACACAAAGTACCCTGCATCAATCGTCCGTTCGGTCTTGCATGCTTTTCCCGCCGTCTCGCGTTTCGCGCTCTCGTCGTTTCGTGAATCTCGTCTCGCATCTTTTTTTAAAAATTTTTTTCAACGATAGATACGAGTGTGTACGCGCGCCGACCCTAGCATGCCGGGTACCAGCCATGCCATCATGCTGTGAAACGAAACCATGTTTTTGCACGGCGCGAGTTATTTCGTGAGCTGAAGCACTCGGCCCTGAAAGCAATGGCTGTGGCAAAAACTATATTTGGTCCCTGCCTTCCAGTCACCGTGGTTGCGCAACGTCCGATGTTGCCGTCCCCACGTCGCTGCAGATATGGCGCTTTCTAAAATGAAACTAAGTCCCGCCGCATGTTCATCAGCATCCCTGTTGTTGTTTGAATCATATGTTACTACAAAAATCCCTCTTTAACTCAAAGACTGCTGTGTCGAAGTATTGATTACCTAGGTTTCTCTCGGTGGGCTTTCTTTCGAGAGGGACCCTGGTACATGAAAAATCTGCCGCGAAAAGAAAGTTGAAGAGAAGTGAGCTAAAGCAAAGAAGGCAGTGTCTCCACGCTGAACTCGCACAGCACGTTTGTTTTCCTCGAGTTCAGTCGTTGCACAAAGCACTCCAAGAACGTTTAGACCCTTGCTCGCAATGTCTTGCATTAATGCGCTCAGGTTTTTTTTTTTCTGTGTGTGTGTGTGTTTAGCTTGTACCTTGTTTGCCGGCCTGGCAAGCACGCACCGCTAGACTTTTTGTCGTATGCTCGACAGTTACATTTTGAATACAATTTTGGGAATCAGTTGGCGACGGAGCGAAGCGGCATGGTTTCGGTTTCGATCGAACAGCCGTTGTTTCCGCTCGCGCAACAAAGCACGTGCAACTGTAAGCCTGCTGAAGTTGCCCTCACAAACATGCAAACATGATTGCACGACAGAGGCACCAGCCGGGACGCTTGTAATTCATTGTTTTACATTTGCTTACTTTTCACGAAAATCTGGCACATCGGGAACCAGTAAGACGGTGGCAAGCGGTTCTTCGGAATTGCGCGGCAATGCCTACAGCACTGTACACTTGTGGGAAGTCTTAGCAGTAAAAACACGAGCAGCGAGTTCTGTCACATCAGAACACAACACAAGGTGCCCTTCGTTTGTACAGCACTTAAAACAAATATTTTTATTTTTCTAAGAATATCTGCTCCAAAAGTTGCTTTTGCTGCTGCAAAGCACTTTTTGGTTGCTCCGAAGGTCACATTTGCTGCTCCGAAACACCGTTTTGGCTGCTCCAAAAGGTGCTCCACAATGGCTTAGGCCAATCACACCACTGAGCGTGTAAAACATGCTACAGATTGTGGTTTTGAACGGACGTGAGCTAAGGCGTTCTAAATGCCACATATTCAAAACGTCTTTTGGAAATGCCAAAACGACGGGCAATTCTGTTTTCATACGCTATCTGTCTTTGTTGTGACCGTGACAGACGAGGATTATTTCAACATACTAACACAATATATAAAAAGAAATGCTGATTAATGGCAAAAGCTGTGACATACAGTAATAACAAAGCAGAATGAGGGATGCAATGAGTTATTTTTATTTGTAACTTGTTTTTAATTCATTTCAGATGAGGAGACTGACATAGTTGATGAAGCCCTGTACTTCTTCAAGGCAAATGTCTTTTTTCGCACCTATGAGATCAAGGTAAGTCGGTTTGCTGTGCTGGCTGCTTCCCGTCCGTTGGAAGCTTGAATTCGCTTGCATCTCCGAGGTTATTTACTAGCACACCTGTTTATTATTTTCTAGAGTGAAGCTGATCGCGTGCTCATTTATTTGACGCTCTACATTTCGGAATGTTTGAAGAAACTTCAAAAGGTAAGTGACACCTTGAGGTGTTGACATTCGGATGACAGTAATCAAACCAAAAGCTTTTTAAAATGTTGTGTTGTACTGGGCCTAAAAGTACACTTGGCAGGTTTTTCCTTACTACTTTTAGCTTTGTCTTTTTTGGGGCGGCTATTGATTTACATGCTTCAAAAACTTTAAACAAAAAACAAAAAGTAATCCACTGGCGTACCAAAAAAAAAAAGAATCTAAGTTAGATATGTTGTCTAACTTTAGTTGCGTTAGCAACAGGGTGGCTGGATAAGTTTCTTTTAAGAAGGAAATAATTACAGTTACATTTAGAAGAAAAGTAATTGTTATAGTTACCATAATAAAGATGAAAGCGCCACATTTGCAGTTTATGGTTACTTTTTTGTTGGCTTTCTAGTGTCACGATAGATAACATGAAAGTGCAAGGGAAAAGCAGAAAAATCAAGTTTGTTTCATGGAATAATATGCACCTTACATCTGTTCTAAGCGACCAGTAGCTGCTTTTTGAGTTTTCATTAACTTCCTTCTCCTGATGTTGAATACGTCCCAGCCTTCGGTAAACAAGCATTCGACTTGCGTGCTCGTTCAGCGGGAAAGGCAAGGTTCCTTCCACAAATCGCGGACTGTAACTTTTATCTCTATCACGCTACGCCAGATCATGGTGCTGATTGTGGTATACAAAACAGATACAGTAACTAATCATTCTTGTTTAGAACGACTGGTTACTTTGCATATCTGGTCCCTCAGCTCATGCGGTCCAAAAGCGATGGGTTAGAAACAATAAGGGATGGCATCAGAAATGGTGCTTGAAACTGGGCCCTCGTTTCCCACCCGTAAGCTTGTTGAGCTTTGCTACCCAAACTTTGTGGCTACATGTAGATAACATCTTATGTAGGACATTCCAATGTCTATGTCAGTGGTTCTCAAATGGGGTTTTGTGGACCCGCTGGGGTCTGCAATGCCATTTTTGGGGTCTACAAAGCCTCGCCTGAACCCTCAACAGAACCTCCCCCTCCCCCTTATTTCATGAAAAAAAAAGAAAGAGAGCTTTTTGTTGTACAGTTAGGTGGCGCAAGCTACTGCCCATTATAAAGGGTACAGCAATTACCATCTATCGGTCCACTCATTCCTTTTACTTGATTCTTCTCACTTGTCTATAACAGTAAGGAATGCCCTTTTCACACTGCAATTGACTTATTTTACACCTCCCCCTTCCCTTCCCCCACTGGCATCGGGTCCTCCATCACTTTGGCGGGTTCCCAGGGGGTCCCCGACACATCTATGCTTGAGAACCACCAGTCTATGTAACAAGAGAGTATATAGAGAATTTCAGTGTCTGAAAATTGAGCGCCCATCAAAGCGTGGGCCATATGCACAAATGCTGCAATTGGCACTGATCAAAAAGGCCTTTACTGGGGCGGTTTAACCCCTTGCCTACTTATTTTTTTCTTCAGGGAACGTACAGCAAAATTTCAGTTAAACGGACAATTTGCATCAAAATACTAGGACAAAAACATTTTCTCGGCTTCCAGGTGTGGTATCTTGCTCTAAATAAGGACTTCTTGTCCGAGTCCCACAGACACACAGAGACCTAAGTTGATGGAATGCTCGCACAATTCGTTTTGTTTTCATCACTTCCATCACGTCCACCAACCTATCGTCCGATTCGGAAAAATCATAAAGGCTGAAGGATTCGTCATCACATATGCCTGAGCATTAATCACTTTCAAAAAGAAGATTCTGTATCTCTTCATTGGCCAAAGCTTTAGCGCAAACGTTTACAAGCAACTGTTTTTTTGTTTTTTTTCTCAACTAAAATAGTTTTTTTTTGTTTTTTTTTTTAAACAGCAAAGCAAACGAGCAAACCACCCAAGGTAAATGGTGCAATTGGGGTGGTTTCAGGGACGGATCCAGAACGCCAATTTTGGGGGGCGGGCGGGCGGCAAAATTTGTAAGGATACTATTTTCCCATTCCTTCTTGTGCGCCGGGGGTCCACCCATGTCAAATTGCCCTCCGAGAAGGGGGAGGGGGGTCGACATCGTTTAGGGGGTGCCTGCCCCTGTCGCCGCCCCCCCCCTTGGATCTGCCGCTGGGTGGTTTTGCCATTTGCCGGAAAGTGTGCTAAACAATCGCCATGATTGAAGCACGAGCCCCACTTGTGCTCGGGTTTTATGGTCCATAAGAGGTGGGACGAGTGACTCATTACTAGGAAGCGAGGGAAAAGCTGAGTCGTTTTAGGCTGAGTGTTTGCACCTTGGCACCCAGCTTTTGGAAAGAATGGTTGTTTGGTGGTTGTATCATACTTGCTCGGTAACTTTCAGTGAAAGTAACGCACTGCAACTAAAAGTGACGATGTTGGGTCACCTATTACTACTCATCACAATTAACAGGCATTGACACCATTGTTACCAACTGAGATCAAAACATGTTTTGGTTGTGGCCGAAGGTCTGCTAAATAGGGCGGCATCTTCCAAGAGAGCTGTGGGAGGATAAAGACTGTTTGCAGATTGCAGGTTATGCATCCATGTTTTAGTGTGTATTGTATGCATCATTTGGCACCAGTTTGCTTGAAACGCAGGAGACTTTTCACGAGGCAGTTATATTTCTCTGGATTCTTATTCAAACATGCGTAAGGCTAACACAATGATGCAGGTAGCTGCAAAGGCAGTGCTTATTTGACACTGATGTCTCCAGCTAGCCTTTTGTTATACAATTTGTGGGGTCTCTGATATGCATTGATTTTGCCCGTTGTTCGCCAGTGGCCTTCTAAAGGTTGCTCCCTGTTCTCCTAGTGTTCAAACAAGAACCAGGGTGTCCAGGACATGAAAACTCTGGCCATTTCAAAGTTTGATATTCCCGGGGAGGCAGGCTTCCCGCTGAACCCAGTTTATGCCAAGCCCTCGTCACCCGCAGAAGCTGGTAAGCTCTGCTGAAAGTTGGCATAAGCGAGTATACAGCGACCAGCACTGTTGGCTGACTCTACAGAAACTTGTTCGGTGTTCCCGAGTGTTTGGTAGAGTACTCGCACAAAACTCCCGAGTAATAATTGTATTGTAGGACGATGGAATGGCCATACCTAAGTGCTGGTTCGCACATTTGTGTTTGAACGTGCTCCAGTGCATTATGTTCCCTCGTAGAATACACTGGCACTCTGATAGCCCTGGAAGATTTCCGACTTGGGTATAAATAGATTGAAGGTTTTGCAGTATTTGAGAGATAAAATCTATGCACTATTTATGAGGAATTTTAATGAGGAAAGCGAGAGAGATGGAGGGTCCATTAAAGTGGAGAAGAAAAGGAAAAACTAGCACTTTGAAAGTCGATTTAAGGGAGGTTTGGGAACGACAGCCTCAACTGCTCCGAGGCGCTGAGTCGGTCAGGTCTCTTGGTTTTTTTCTTTAAAATTTAGCCACTAGTTTTTAGTCAGACAATTTAGTCTGAGTTTAGCTGTCTCTGCCCTTTTCACGTGACTCCGGATATTAGTTTCACATTTCTTCCGGTTGCGACGCTCGAGAGCGTCCCGATTGTTTAACCGTGGATTGGCATTATTGTGGCTGACAGGCATCCTTGCCTTATCAAACATTCAGCACTGCAGGTAGCTTTTGACCTTTGACAATTCTCAAGAGACACCATTTAAAGGCTGCATCTGTGTCGGGGCTTCTCAAAATTTCCGTAGTCGATGAACCACTCTCGGTCTTGGCCTTGATGGAATAAAGTGGTGCAGAGGTCAATGGACCTCGCAAACAATAATGCACATAGTGGAGAAGGTTTAGCTCATATCTGCATCAATTGATGTCTCAGATATACTAAGATGCAGTTTAAGCTGGAAAACAGGACAGTCAAGGAAATCTGGCAACCCTTGAAGGCACTCTGAGGAACCCAGCTTGAGAACCCATGGTGTGTGTAACAGACATTTCAGATTTTATTAATTCTTGGGGTGCAGGGCATTTGGATTGAATCTCCTGCCTGGAACAGCCTGTCCCCTGTTCAGTGTGCACCATTCTTCATATCTTCAGAAGGTGGTTCATCTCTCTGCTTGTCCTTGCCCCACTTGCTTACAGAGACCATGCGAGCTTACCTGACGCAGCTGCGCCAGGAGTGTGGAGCACGACTCTGCGACAGGGTGTTTGACAGCGAGACCGGCAAGCCGAGCAAGGTGAGGAGGCTGGTGCCTCGGTGCTTGCTGCACTAGTTTTGTGCGTGCATGTCAAACAACTACCCGTTTGCACCGCCTCTGTGACATTGTGGAAGGCATAAACTAATTTAACGCTGCACATTTAAATGTTGAGTGTCAAACTCTGTGTGCTTTTTGACTGGGGAGAAGGGAATAGAGTTGTTCTGTACAAATGTCACTGTTTTTTAGGGGGCTTGAAGTCAGACCTCTTGGGTTGCTGCCTATCTGCACTGCTATTGAATTTATGCGCAATGAAGATGCTGTTCAGCACAACAGAAAGATCACTTTGACGAAAAGGATTGTTTGCTAATGGAGGGAATCGACTTCAGTCACCAGTATATTTTTCAACAATATTCCACATAGATTACTAATTCTAAATATACTGTAATAGACTTTATGGGGCAGTTTATCTTAATTTTAAGATTCTTTAAAAGAAGGGGGTGCCAGTTACAAGGATGCTGTCTTCACTGTGTGTTTATGAGGCTTGGTGGACGTTAGATAAGGTGATAGCTGCCATGATAAGTTGGCTAATTAGCACAAATCTGTTAATTAACTTTTTAATTAATGGGTATTGTAATCCAGTTAATATTAGTGGCTAAACCAACTCAAACAATTGGCATAAAGACAATTGTATTTCAGATATGCAGCAACCAGTTTTTGCCTTTTTGTCAAATGATTTCAGTACTGAATGTGGAAAAAGCACCAGAACTCCTGTTCATGATGGTGCATGGAAGAATATCATAGGTACTCGTTTTTGGCACTTTGTAATTACCTTTGCAGCATGATGGCAGCAGATCTGTCACGGATACGCTGCTGAGATGATGATGTGTGCAAAACAACTGCATCACACTTCTCTGCATCATTGTGGACAGAAGTTTCAATGGTCTTTCTACATCGAATTTCAGAGTCTGGCAGCAAAAACACAAAAACGAATATCTTAAAGCCTGTTGGCATTTCACGAACTAATTTAGTGTGGATGGTTGAGTGTGTTGTGTCTAGATTACAATAATGCAAAAGGGAAATGAAAGACAAGCCTCTCCTAATGGCTGTCTTTAAAACTGCAATTTCCCCATGACTCATAAAACCAGGAACTAAAACATTAATTATCAGGTTTGAATTAGCCAACTTGTCAGGATGGTGACTTTCTCATCTAATGTCAAAACAAAAATACAGAACTGAAAACCAGAATACCCTAGATGTTCAGTTCTGTTTTTGTGTTTGGCAAAATGGAGTATATTTTAAGTAGACTCCTTTTGTCAAGCAGTCATCGGCCCCGGTATCTATGTGGTTCACTGGGGCGGTAATGGTATTAGAGCGCGGCTCTGAGGCGCCCGTTTCCGGATTGAGCCGCATCGGCGTAACTGCGCGTTGCACTATGGAACGTTTCCCATAATGGCGTCGCACGGCGCCTAAATTTAGCGGGTAAATTTTTTTGCTAAATGATCGGGAAATTTTTTTCCTCAATTTAGTGGAAAAAATTTACCTGCTAAATTTAGTGGAAAAATTTACCCACTTAATCTAGTGGAAAAATTTACCCACTAAATTTAGTGGGGAAATTTCTCCAATAACTTGAGCGAAACAATTTACCCGCTAAATTTCGCGGAAAAATTTGTCCGCTAAATTTAGCGAAGACATTTCCTGCTAAATTTAGCGGAAAACATTCCCCGCTATATTTAGCGGAAAAATTTCCCGCTAAATTTAGCTAAAAAATTTTCCCGCTAAGTTTAAAAAAAAAATTTCTATAATTTTAGCAAAAAAAAAAAAAAAATTACCGGTAAACATGGCGGAAAAGTTTTCCTGCTAAGTTTAGCGGAAAAAATTACCAGCTATATTTAGTGGAAAAATTTTCCCGCTAAATTTAGCGGACAATTTGTTCAGCTATATTTGGCGAAACTTCCCCGCTAAAGGGGAGGAGGGGAGGGTACACAAGGGGAGGAGGAGCATATCGTCCCCTCAGTACCCTCCCCTTCCCTCCTCCTCCTCAGGAGCTGCACTCTAATTCGGCATTACAGAGGATTGTAAGTGTCTCCCTTTTCTTTTTTTATTGGCATTATGAATGGCAGTTTTGAATAGATGAAGAGTTTAAGGTAGGGGAGAGGCATGAACCGACACAAAGTGAGGAACACATCTACTGCCCTTTGCCTTTGTCAGGAACTGCACCCTCTGCGCCTAGTGTCTGTGACTTGTACAATGCTTCAGTACTTCCCAGCCATGAAGGTGGTATTTACTCGTTTTAACACAAATTTATGCTCGTCTGTGGCAGTGGAGAAGCTCTTCTTTCTTGGTAGTCTGGTACGGCAACCAAATTATCTCTGCCTTGGTGATAACCTCTTTGAAGAGCTACTCATGCTGATGTGTAACTAGTTTTGTTTCTGAAGGAGGTTTGGAAATCCATTTTTTCAGAATTAGAATGTGTTCATGATTCGTGCCATATTTGTAACTTGCGGAACGTGGGACGTCGTACGCAATACATGTCATCATTATATGTCTTTGCTCGTTAGAGAACAATTTTAGTGTTGATCTGTATTATGAGATACTTCATTGCCATTGTTGCAGAAGTTATCCAGGAATATACCATTACTACATAAGAGACAGATGTATCTCAATATTATTTTGGCCTCCAAACACATGTATCTCAGCATTTTTATTCTCGAGTACCCTTTATGTACCTCTGCCTGGCCCTTTTTAGTTGTAACCTTGTATAGGAGCTAAAGAAAGAAAGAAAGACAGCAATGAAAATTTAAAACAAAATGTTAACAATACGCTGTACCATTTAAAATTCGACAGTTATATTGGAACACAGTTTTAAATAAGAGTGGCCTAATTCAAAAACAAAACTCCAACTCCAACTGCAACACAGGAGTCATCTGCTTAATCCCTAAAAATGTACCTTTTATTTCAAAAAAAAAAAAAAAAGGTTAGAAAGCTGAAGTTTGCTTTGTTGCACCCAAGGCTGGTTCACGCACTCGTTAATGCTTATGACAGAGTACTCTGCAGCCTTGTGGTCTCTGTGACAGACTGGCACTCTGGCACCATCTATGAGGAGGTCCTAGAACTGCATTTAACTAGAGTGAAGGTTTAACAGTATTTGCGAGATTATGTATGGAGGTTCTTGTCAATAGATTTTCGAGCCAAAGGTGAAAGAATGATGAAAGAAGTGCAAATGACATAGGACAAGGGAGGACAGAAAAAGACAAATATTTGTCCTGTCCTCCCTTGTCCTTTGTCTTTTGCACTAATATTTTTGTGATGTTCAACCAACTAGGCCACCAACTTGTTTTGTTATAATTTGGAAATCGTAAGTGTGCCACAACTTTCTGATAGATGGCACTAGTGTGTTCTCTCGTCCAGAGCCGTATATTGGGAGAGTTTGGCCAGTGGGTGTGGCGACGAAGCCGCCGGAGAGGAGAAAAGGGAAGGAAATGGAGGAAGGCGCCAAAGGAGCGAGAGAGAAAGAAGGGAGCAAAGAGGCGACGACCGCCATTTTGATGCAACGCTGTCGGCGCCATAGAGGTCGGCGCCGAGCACTGTTGAGGCTACGCGTCGTCTGCTATCTTTCTTGCCCGACTCAAAATTTGCGTTCAAACACCACCGAGCCACCGAGGAATAACATTATGTAATTTTCTTGCCAGAGCCTGCCAAATAAAAGTAAAGAACCGAAATTCGGATGTCGATCCCATGCATTCCGCCGGGCGAAGGAATGAAAATGGCGGCCCTCTCCGCTCAGCTGGGAGCAGCCAAGAGTTCACACGCATGCACTCACGCCTCGCTCTGCGCCGCGGGCTGATTGGCTCAATCGGGAGAGGGACATTACGGCGGCGAGATGATAGACTGGCCAAACTCTCCCCATATACGGCTCTGCTCTCGTCATAAGACATCTCTAGATCACACAAGTGCAACCAATCATAAGCAGTCGCGAATGAGTGTGCCAGCACTTTGTGGTACCATAATTGGATACCCCCTAAAGTGCAGCGCCAAAAGGGCTTGTTCCAGGCTGAAAGGAAAGAAGAAAACATTTGTGCTTTCATCCTGTTAATTAATACGAGACTGAAGTAGTGCCTGCATTCCTTTGACTTGCAGTGGTGGCTCTGCTTTGCAAAGAGGAAATTTATGGACAAGAGCCTCTCTGGGTTTGGACAATGAGCGTGCTCGGACACGACGGTGCACGATGCGACTCCACAACCTTTCTCACGTTGTAAATTATAATAAATCAATCACTCTGAACTGCCACTAAAAAGTTGTAATGTCTGCTCCTAGCAATACTGTTAACAGTTTTTGAACCTGCTGCTTGCACCTCACTCGTTGCTCACTTATTCTGTCACCACAGCCTCTCCTTTTTCAGCCCCCTTCCCCCAAGAGTTTAGGAGCTTCTGCATTGCAGAAGATCGAGGGTGAATCTGGACTATTGACAATGCTTCCCGTGTAATTTGTTGGCCCATCTAAATTAGTTATCTGAAAATGAGCAACGTGTAAAAGAGGTTCAACGAGTAATGCAGTAATACATTCGTGGATCGTGAAAAAAAAAAGAAACTAAAATGTGCCAATCTGTCTGCCCTACAATAAACTCTATGCTCCGCTTACAGAGCAGAGTATTGCAACAGTCCCATTTTTCATTCAAGTATTCCAGGAAGCAACCGTTGCTTTGGCAGGAAATGTGAAATACTCGTTAAGAGTCTTTAATTGAAATTAATAGAGTAAAAATCTGCATACTCCACTCCAAATAGTCCATTAGTTACCGAAAAAATAATTGATTCTCAAGTTAGCTTTATATCTTCCTGAAGTGTTGCTAATCGTGAATATCCACGAGTGCAGTACGCTAAGCCACCTGGTGTTACACTACCGAAAATGTGGCAAACTGATTCCGAAGTTCTATCCGAAATGCATTTTGGGCAAACTGTACGAAAGCACGTAGTATTGTAACGCTTTTATTTAAGCGTGTCTCTTGCCCCAATTTGTTCCCTGCTTTTCCCCGACATGACGTCTTCCTTCTCTTCTTACACCCGTCACACTATTCCCCCTCCAAAAAAAAAAAAAAGTTTTTAATTTTGTTTTTATTATATTTATGTGCATAATGAACACACTTTATTTTTTCTGAAAAATTGACACACATTTGGGGGGTGCTTTCATTACGCAGGGTAAAATTTTTGCATTTACACATTTTGTGCAAATGTCATCTTAGGTGCCAATATGACATGGCGCGGTACTGTGGCACGTCTCCACTGATGGAGGCGCTTCCATGGCTGGTCGTGGGCGTGCCACAGTAACCATGCTCTATAAAAATGCTAACTTTTTACGGGCACCTTTGGCATGCCTTTTGCCGAAGAAAAGCGCCCTACGAAGCTCACTCTGCATGGAGAGCAACGCAACCATTCTTAGGCCTAACCACTTTCATGATGTCGCTGGTCAAAAGCGAATCACAGAAGATAGCGTGTTTGTTGACATCAGTGCACCTGACGGACGAAGCACATCCGGGGCTGGGCAATTCCTTGACCCCAGCTTCGCTAGGCGTGCGCGCCGCTTGGTTTCACGGTTGATCACTTTCGCAATTACGCAATGGGCCTCCTGCGTTGCCCAGGGGGTGCTGCGAAAAGGGACTTGTTAGGCCTTGTTTTGGGTAGTACAAACTTGAGCGTCTCAAACTGTCAGGCATGCAGAAGTGTGCCTGCTCTGGTGCGGAGCGCGAGATCACGATGAAAATATAAAGAAACAACAAAAATCCGAACGCCGTCAAAGCTAAGACGCTAAGAGCGCGAGCCATGAGATGCCGTTTCACGCGTTCCAAAGTAGACATGACAAAGAAAAAGAAAAATGAAAGCGTCGCGACACAGGTGTTTCGACGTCACCGCCCAGTGATAATAGACGCGTACCCTAGCGGTGGTGTCTTGAATTTGGCACTTTTGATTGTCTTCCGGCGTTGAGTCTGGCCGATTTTTGGCGTCCAAAGGTGTTTTTCTTTCTTCAGCACCAGGCAGAATTAAAAAAAGCTCGACCAACGTGCCATAAGTAGCGCGAGGCTCGATCAGGTGAGCTTGTACTACCCAAAACGAGGGCGCTGCAGTTCGTTCAAAGCTTCAGCGCAGGAGGCCTATTCCAGCCGTTACGAGAGCAGCTTGCCTTGGCTTGATGTGGCCTGGCCACTTGGTGGCAAAAGAAAATTGGTGGGCTTGGTGGCTGGCCGGCTAAGATGGGTGCTGTTCAAGAGTTGCAGAGCCGAAAATTAAAAATGTGTTCATTGCGCGAGAAAAAAGAAAAAGAAAAAAAAAAGAGTCCAAGTATTGATGCTTGTTGTGGGTTGTGGGGTTCATTATGCAAGTGCATTCATTATGCGAGTAAATACTGTCGGGACTGGTTATAATGAAGTCGGTTATAACGAAATGGTGGATATAGCGAAGTGATTTCCGATTCCTGTTGACCTCGTTATAACCGGTCTCGACAGTACGGTAGGTAGAGCTGCCCTCGTAGCGAGCAAGGCGGTTCCTGTGTACTACAAACATGCAGGAGTGGTCTTGTGTCTCACATGGTACACCTGTCGTTAAGACGTGCGACAACAGTGAATGGCCTTTGCCAGTTTCTTTAAAGTTTCGGTGAAAGTCCTCGTTTTTGTAGTGGGTTATACAGCCACACTCCGTCACTTGGTTCAAAAGCCTCTTGTGTGCTGTGCTCGTCGAAGGGTGCCTTCATGCGCTGGAAGCCGACAGACAAGCAGCTTCTGACGAAGTTGTGGCTCTATTCAAGACATGTCATCAAGTCATTCATGTACGACTCTGGTTGAGAGGGACAGTCTGGCGGTCTTGCGAAGGCGAGGTCGCATGGCATACAAATTTCCCGCCCAAAGAGCATCATAGCGGGTCTATACCCGGTGACTTTATGGACCGCTGTTCGGTAGTAGTACAAAAATAAAGGAACAAAGTCGTCCCAGTTGTCTTGGTGGCTGTTAAGAAACATATTCAAATGCTGCAGTATGGTACTATTAAAGCGCTCCGTGAGTCCATTGAACTGAGGATGCAGTGGCGTCGTTCTTGTCTTGGTTATGTTAACTTGAACATCTTGAAATACTTGGGGCTCAAAAGTTCCGCCCTTGGTCAGAATGCAGGGACAAGGGTACGCTGTCCCGGGATATCCAGTGAGTCACCACAGCATCTGCCGCAACAGGGGCAGTCTGATCAGGAATGGTGGTGGCTGCTGGCCATTTCGAAAAGTAGTCCACAGTGACGAGTAGATGCCGGTTCCCAGTTTTTGATCGTGGTAATGGACCTAGAACGTCGATGGCGATACGTTCAAATGGTGCTCCACTGATGCATTCTTGCAATGGCGCGTGCGCTTTCTTGTGTGGGTCCTTACGCAAGGCGCACATGTCGCATTGCCGGCACTATAACTAGGGTTCCGCGTTTTCGGTTTTTATTTTTTCAAAATTTAGCGTACTTTTTTCGGTGTTTATTTTAAAATTCAATTTTCAGTTTTTTTCGGTGTATATTTATTCCCAAAAAGTTTATTGGTTTTTTCGGTGAATATGAAAGAAACAACATTGGACACTGGATCAGATAATCCTTGTAGCTGTGATATTTGTGATCACTCAAAGAATAACGGCACATATACATACGTGGTCTTCGCTACAAGTTCTGTCAGGACACACCTCAAAATCGCGGAATTTGCGGGCATAATCTTCAGCGCTCTTCTTTTTCCTTCCCATTCTGACGACGTGACCGTCTGAGGTGATGACGGTACAAAAACCAGCAAAATGGCAAAACAAAAAAACAAAAAATCCATTGTATTTATGTCTTTAACTACAGGGAAGTTTGAGAGAGGGTGTTAAGAAAGGTATTAACGACTTTCCTCGATGTCCTCTGAAGTGCATGAAGCCAAAAACCATATACTAGCCCACATCTGAACTTTTTTTTTAGGACCGGGAACTTCGCAGGACATATGGCTCTCGAAGGCCAATCCAAGACCTCTTTTGTTGTATGTTGAACCTTGGAAGAGGGCAATCACGACGACGTCGCACAACGTTGAACCTTGCAAAACCCTCTCTCTTTCTCCCTCCCTCCCCCACCAACCTCGACGCAGCCCTAAAAAACTGACCTTTTTCGGTTAAAACCGAAAACGCCGAACCTACAAAAAGACCTTTTTCGCTTAAAACCGAATTTCCGAAAATAGATCCGGCGTACTTTTATCCGTTTTTATTGGTTTAAACCGAAAACTCTGAACCCTAACTATAACTAGAGCCCTGCGCGGATAACAGTTTGATTATCCGCATTCGATCCGCATCCGCAGACTTTGTATCCGCATCCGCAAACTTTTTACATTATTGTATCCGTATCCCATCCGCATACTTTGTATCCGTATCTGAACCGCATCCGCAAAATGTGGAACCAGATCCGACTCACAATCCAGGCATTCATTGTATATCTTAACATCAAGCGAGAATGAAAAAAATAATTCAAAAAGCACTTTTTAAGTTGTTTGCTTATCTTTGTACAAAGAAATCTTCAGGTCACCATTCAAAGGGGATGTCATTTGATCATTATCAGCTTCATCGTGCTTATATTAAAAGCGATCAGCCCTCCCGAGACACTGCGCGTCGAAGGAAAAGTTATCTCAGTTATGTGATCGTCCTAGGAGTATGCGACATTCTGCTCAGAAGTGCACAAAAAGGATGTTGAGGCACTTCTTTTGTTTTTGGAATCATTACCACAGTACTCTTTGCGGAGAGGGGGACGTTTCTTCTTACTTTCTTGTGACTTGTACGTTTGAGTTTTTTTTTTGCCCGGAGAAAGTGTTCTCTCTTCCCCTGCCAATGTACTAGCTTTCTCGGGACGATTGATGTCCTGCCATCTTTACTTTTTCTATAGATAGCATTTTTGACGAGAAGCAACGCACTAACTGAAGCGATCTTCAGTGAGAATCAGATCTTTCTTAGGATCCCTATTGTTTCTTCAAAACATGTTTTGTGGAAATATGTTTTGTGGACAAGTTTTCATGGACATATATTTTATGGACACATGGTTATTCGACGCTGTAGGTTTTGTGGGCACATGCCCCTGCGACGTTTTGTTGACAATGCATTTCTTCACTAAGCCGCTAAAAGCTAGCGCGCGAATCACTGAGGCGAGTTTAACCGAACTATACCCCCTCCCCCTGTAATCCTTGTGAGGCGCAAAGCGTTTGTTACGAAAATAACAGGGTTGTGTGCGACGAAACGACTCAGGTTTTTAGATGAGACGAACACGAGAAGCCTTTCGATCAAACGTCTCATGTCGGCGAAACGATCTGTAGATAAAATGTCAGTCGACGAACTGAATGCCACCGAGCAAAAATGTAGATCCGAATGCGCAAATATCCGCATCCGCAGCCCCTGACATCCGCATCCGATCCGCAAACTGCCAAAATTTGTCTAATTTTTTATCCGCATCCGCCCGTCTACTGCGGATATCCGCGGATAATCTGCGGATATGCAGGGCCCTAACTATAACCTAACATCATTATGGCACTGCAACCAGTAGAAGCGCTTGCGTATCTTCCGAAGAGTGCGATTGATGCCAAAATGGCCTCCTTCAGGACTGCTGTGAAGCTGTCTGAAAACCTGGCTGCGGAACTCTGGTGGTGCCACTAGCTGCCCCACGACTCGGTCACCAGTAGGTGATTTCCAGCATCGATACAGAAGTCCGTTGCGCAATTCCAGAGTGTCCCACTGGGCCCAATAGCTTGGACACATAGGCCGATAGCAAGGTGGCGCAACTGGGCTTCTTGGATCTCTTGAGGTGACCACACGTTGTTGGAGATGGCTACCTGGCAGAACGTGTCTGTCGGGGTCGAATTACGGCGGACCATGCTCAAGCACTGTCGACAGGAGCCTTCACTACATGGTTGTCTGGAGAGGGCGTCAGCATTGCTGTGATTTGATCCGGCACGATGTTTGATCTCAAAGTTGTAGTGCTGGAGTTTCTAACCAGCGAGCCACTTGTCCTTCTGGCGGATTGAAACCATGCAACCATGTCAAAGCCGCGTGGTCTGTTTCAACAATGAATTTCCTGTCGCACAAGTAGTGATTGAAATGAGAGAGAGCCTTGACTATAGCAAGAAGCTCGCGTCTTGTGGTGCAATAGTTACGCTCTGGTTTTGTGAAGGCTATGCTGTAGTACGCAATGACTCGCTCGTGGTCCTCTTGTTGTTGGGATAGAATGCCACTGGCCGCAATGTTGCTTGCATCAGTATCAAGAATGATTAAGGTGTCATCTCTTGGGTAAGCCAGTGCAGGGGGCAATGTTAATTCCTGCTTGAGTGCCTCGAAGGAGTCTTGACATTCGCAAGGACCTGTTGAACACCTTGGACTTCTCAGTCGGAGCATAAAGCGGTTTAGCGACTCGTGAAAAACCAGGGATGAATCGCCGGTAGTAAGTCACCAAGCCAAGGAAGCTCAGAACATCCGCACCTGATGTTGGGGTCGGCCAGTCGGTTCTGGCACATAACTTCGTTGGGTCAAGAGAAACTATTGGCTGAAATGACGTGCCCTAGGTACCGAGTTTCCTTAGCAAACAGGGTACATTTTTAGGAGTGAGTTTTAGGTTTGCGTTCTGAAGTTGCTGAATAACCAGCTCAAGATTTGTCAAGTGTTAGGCGAACGTCTTCCCAAGGACCATTATGTCGTCTAAATGAACAAGGCACGCGGACCAGGTCAGCCCCTGAAGAACCTTCTTCATCAGACATTGAAACGTTGCGAGCACGTTACACAACTTGAATGCCATGTCTGTGAGCTGGTGAAGTGCACAGCCTGTGTTGAAGGCTGTTTTTTTGCGGTCAGGTGAATGTACTCAAACCTACCAATAGCTGCTCTTCAGGTCAAGGGTCGAGAACCAAGTGGAACCTGCGAGTGCGTCCAAGATGTCATCTGTCCATGGTGGCAGAAAGGCATTCTTCTTTGTGACGTCATTCAGCTTTCTGTAATCTACGCAAAATCAGGTCGATCCATCCTTTTTTTTTTTACCGGGGTGATCAGCGAGGACCAGGGTTTATAGGCTGGCTCAATGACACCTTGAGTGGGCATTTCTTGAACAAGGTCATTTACGTGCGAGCGCTTAGCGAGTGGCACCCTGCGAGGTGGCTGTCGAATGGGCGCAGCATCGCCAATTATGATGCTGTGTGCGGTCAGTTTTTTTTTTCCTAAATCGGTGTTGGTAATTCTGAATGCCGTCGAAAAACGAGATAGAAGGTTTCAAGGACAGCGTCATCCTGTTGAAGTCGAGAAGCAGTAGTCTCGTATAGCGGAATAAGACGAGTACAGAGGTCAACAGAACACAAGCCTAGCAAGGTAGCAGGTCTAGTTTCCTTGCAAAGAGCAACTGTTGGTTGAGCACCTTCCTTTGCAACAAGACAGTCTTTCCTGCTGTGGCTTTCTTTTGGTAACTCGAGCAAGTCATCGTCAAGAGGGTGGGTGCCGGCTGATGCATGGTTGTCCACCGCGACGCCTTGCGAGCGACGTCCACTTCTAATGCATCCGTGTGAGCGGCCCGAAACGTGCGGGGGTGGAAAAGACGCACCGCCTCTGGGATCTCTTCAGATGCAATAGCATCAATGAATGCCACAGTGCTAACAGCACCCACGGTGTCTTCGAAAGACTCGAGAAACGACAAGCGTGCGAGACGCTTGATGTCGTCAGCGAACTGGGCAACGTCTCACCGGATGCTTGTCGTCGATGACGTAGCTCAGCATGGTGAAGGTGACAGCGAGGCCCATCGCCGAAACGTTCTTCTAATGCCTGGGCCAGCAAGGTGTACGAACCACGGGATTCTGACGGCATATGGTGGAGCACTTGCAATGCTGGACCGCCGAGGTTGACTGCAAGTACTTGTGCCTGCTGCTCCTCAGCCCAGCGATTGGCTTTAACAAGAATCTCAAACTGGGTTACGTAGGCGGACCATGTGCCGTGCTGTCAAATTGCGATGGCCGCAGCTTAAGGCGTGGCGTAGATAGAGGTATAGTCGGTGCAACATTTGTCGTCGCTGATGTCGGCGGAAGATCATTTGGGCTTGCCTGTGAAAGTCCTGGTTGGACCAGCGCTCGCAGGCCATCAAGAAGTGCGACCAATATTCGTTTCAATACATCTGACTGAACTTCCAAAAGGGTCGCGTCTCTGTGCCTGAGCTCCTGGGCATTCCATTGGTGGTGGGCGTCCAGCAGGGCTTCAATGGCTGATGAAGTGTCAGTTTGAATGTTAGGGTCGATGGAGTCGGGAACTGGCTGGGGCACGATGGCTTCTCCAGTTCGTGGGATTTCATCCTCAGGCTGTCGAGGAAGGTCCATGCGTGTTGGCATGAGGCATCTGGACTGAAGATCCCACTTCTGGCACCAGTTGTAACGCTTTTATTTAAGCGTCCCCTTGCCCCAATCTGTTCCCTGCTTGTCCCCAACATGACGTCTTCTTTCTCTTCTTACAACTGTCACGGTATCCTTCAAGCACCAATTTTAGGTGTTTATTTGACCCAACACCAGGTCAAAGCGCCCGTGAATTTCCCAAGGCGCAAACTTCCTCGTCGCCCACCAGCGTCGTGAAACGCCACAGCTGTTGGTTCAGTGTTCTTCCAAGAAAATGAAGGTGGCCTACTACTACCACTACCTTCGGCAGTCTGGTGCCTCGGGCGTTATTGGCAGCGGCTAAACTATGTGGAACCTGACTTTACCGGTCACATAGTTAGAAAAACTATAGTTGCCGACAGAATCGGAATAATAGGGCGCGTCTTTCAAATGCCCGGCCTCTGGCCCACGCTCCGTGTCTTCTGCCGAGGTGCACGAGGCATTGAAGCATCGTCAAAAGTAGGAAGCTTGCACTGGAGGCAGGATGATTGAAGCTTTTCCCTGCCCTTCTCACCTCGTCGACGACCATAGCTTTTTGGGCAAGTCAGTCCCGAACATAGACCCGAGAGGAAGGAGCATGCCTACGAGCAGAAGATAGCACAAGTAGGGCGCCACCTCTGCTTGATCAAGATGTTGCAGGTTCGTCGAGGTTTTTGTGGTAATGGGCAAGCTTGCGTTTCAACCGAGACAAGCACGAAGCCCCAGCTTACGGTTGCATCGAAATTGACCGAGGCTTCGATAGTTCGCCGTTGTTGGACGCAACACCCGCCATTTGCCACTGCAACGAGGCGAGCTCGAAGCACCACTTCCTTGGGGCAAATTCTAGCGACAAGACTGGGGCTGTCGAAGATCACTCGAGCGGCGTAGTGCAGGCTCCCCCGAGTGTTACCCCCGCGAGGATATCTGGTCATTGTGTGGATTTGCAATGAATGTCTTGAGACCGATTGTCAACATGCACACGAGGGCAGAGCACATCTATCAGTCGCCGAATAAGGTACTGTCGTGGCCCTTTGGCCCCCCCCCTTCCCATTACGCTGTGGGTGCCGCTGCCATTTTGGTGCTTATCAAGTAATGGCAAGACGGATAACGGTTACTATGTGAAAATCTGACCTCCCTTTAAGTTCAGTATCGAGAAGCTCGGGCGATATGGTTTTTCTTCATCGCGGATTGTTCGAGCATTTCTGCAGGAGAGAAAAGCATTTCCTGCGATTTCGGATAACATGCCCAAAGCGCTGCCTTTACGGGATAAGGGTCAAAAGAACCAAGAATCTTTCCACTCAGACTTTTCACAGAGATGGTTTTTTTATTCAGTTTATGTACAGATCTTGAAATTATCTTAAATCGCACTTCCACCGACGACGCGTCCCTGGCTCACCAGTCCGGCATTGGCCATCTTTAGACCATCGTTTCACGGTACAGTCATACTCCTATCTCCAGGCAAGTATAATGTATCAACGTATAAAAGTGCTGGAACACGAACGAGTTGAAGTCTGTGCAAAATAGATTATCCTTTTCACATTCCAAAAACTAAGCTTTAGCTGAGCATATCCATCTTGCGGCACAATCCAAGGACCGTTCTTTACCTAGCTTTTAAAAATACCCTCTAGCAATACGGCAGTACTAGTACACAAAATATCACAGAATCCCGGTAGCATTTTTTTTTGTCCTTTCTCACCGTGTCGTAACGGATGGCGGAAAGAACGCCACCTGGCAAGGAGCCTCGGCCGTCGCCTCCAGAAAGCGATCTGGCTGTTCATACCGTTCGTACGCTTCTTGAGAAATATGACTGCAGCTCCAGTTATTGGCAGCTATATCCAGATAATCTATGTGGCAGGCATTGGAAAGGCATTTTGCAAAGAACTACAATACTTTGCAGATGCAAACACGTTCGTGACACGGACAGCACTTCACGAGTGACACACACACAAAAACACAGCTTGTGCAATATCCTTCCAGAGCTCCAGCATTCTCAATGGTCTCAAAACAACCTGTATCAGTGTCGTGTTGTACCCGTTTACAGAATGAGTTCTCTGTAGGGCACCGAATAGACTTCACAAAAAGTTGGATGCCGTACAAGAGCGACATCTCGGTGTGAAGAAGTCTCCGTTAGAACAAAGTACGCTAGTCTATCTGTGGCAGTAACGCAACTCACTAAAAGTATGTTCCTAAACTGTAGCCTCCGGTTACAATTAGTCATTTCAAACGGCTATTAGCACGTTTACAGGAGAGCAACGTGAACCAAGAAAAAAGAAAAGAAGAATTACCACTTGGCAATTCTCACGAGTCAGCTTTGGTGCTATCATAAAACCAACAAAAGAAAACCTAGTAAAACCGTCGCATTTTTGCCGAAGGTCGGTCTTAAATTCTTTCACTCGGGAGATTTTGTTCACTGAAATTAGATTTCAGGCACACTAGGAAGCATGCGTGCATGAACTTTAGGTTGAATCTCCCACCTTGCTCGAGGTGTGCACGCATCTTCCAGTGCACTGCCTAGAGAGAAGTTTCCGAGCATACTTTCAGTATGTCAATAGAATGTTCTCCTAATGGCACGCCAATGTAGATGATGCCAAGAAAGTTAAAATGCCCATGGTTCCCACAAATTTCTGAAAAACAGGGTGCCAAAGTGAAAGCGCTCATTTGTGGGTGTTACATGTTCGGCATACAAGAGCAAACACCACTACGGAGCAAACTTGCCAAAAAAGAAGGGAAGCAACCAGGAATTTTCTAGATGTCACAATCATACACTTGGCAACGAGTTTTGACTGGGCTCCTAGCGGAAACTTTTGTCATCACAATTATACCAAGTTTGATGCTTAGACGACGATGCCAACACATCAGGCGGACACTAGTACGAGCTTACCACTTCAAACATGAAGCGAAAAACTAGAGGAGATGAGGATGACCTCAACGAACATGGTGCATGTTCCGCATGATCCAGTTTGTTTGTAGTTGGTCGTTTCGCGATTTCCCGAGCATTTGTGCAACCCATTTCTCGTTAAAGGGCCCCTGACACGCCAAAAAAAAATTTTTTTTTCATGTTAGGCGTTGAAATGGCATATCAGGACATTACAAAAAAATTGTTTCACTATAGAGTTGCGTAGTTATTTTATAAAAAATAGAAATACGAGGCCCAATTCAAAATTCCCGCCGTGCACTGTGACGCAACAGTGTACCGCAAGGTGTCGGGGCGATCAGAAGGGAGGCATCGCCGGAAGTCACGCGAGTTGTATCCCTCTTCGTGCTTACCGCGAGCGCGTGCAATATTTTTTTAAATATTTTTGTTATTTTCCGCATTTTCACGAGTGATCCAAGTGGACAAGGTTTCTTTTATTTGCTTTTCATCGCTTAATGTTGCTGTGAAGGTAGAAGCGGAGTCAGTGAATTGACGTGATCAACTACAATGCCTAGGAGGTGCTGTGTGAGGGACTGTCCCGGTATTTCAGCAACTGAAGAAGAGATCACACTGCATGCATTTCTGAGAGACATGCATCGGCCGCATGTGTATCTAGTACACAAGTTCTCATGTTCTAGACAAAACACGTGCTTTATGCTCGACGTTTACTTGTACTTGGTACACTCACCAGTTCGTATTCTTTAGACGGCCGGCATCTTCAGCCTGGAGAGTATCCGATGATTCAACGACCTCGGGGTCTGAACCTTCAGCAATGCGATCGCGGGCGTGTCGAATGCTAGCAATCCTAATTTCTGCAAAAGATCTATTTTTTTTTTTTCTTCAAAACTTGATAGTTTGTTTGGCGTTCAGCATAGCTCTCTATCATCGGACTGACGGCATGCACTCGTACACTGGCTTGTACTCGCAACGCTTTCATCATTGAGCTCCATCACGTCGATCCACTGACTCTTCGTCCTCAACTTTTACAGCACGCAATCTAACCAACGGTGCAGCGATAAACAGCTAGTGGAACTGAAACTTCGTTTTTTACGACCACTCGTACAAAGAGCAGGATAAAAAAATTAAAGAAAAAGTCTTAGGCACGGTCGCGGAGAGCACGAGGAGTGAAACTCAAGTGACTTCCGGCGAACCCATTTTAGTGACGCAGACCGATGCCTCCCTTCTGACAACCCCGACACCTTGCGGTACACTGTTACGTCACAGTGCACAGCGGGAACTTTAAATTGGGCCTCGTATTTCTTTTTATAAAACAACTACGCCACTATATAGTGAAACAATTTTTTTTGTGATGTCCTGATATGCCATTTCAACGCCTCGCATGAAAAAAATTAATTTTTTTTTTCGGTGTGTCAGAGGCTTTTTAAGTCTTGTGGCGCACCATTTTCGACCATACGCGATAATGGACGTTTACCATCAACCTCGGGAACCACTAAATGAGGAATATTCATTTACAAACATAAAACAATCAGAAAAATAAAACAAAAATTGGGAATACTATATGCATTAAGCTACACGTATAATTACAACTTCTACACAATAAGAATGAATCCCAGAGGAAATGAACTTCTGCCGCTCGCGGCAAACGTGCAAACCTAAACGAAGCAACGCGCTGAAACGAGAGTAAACAAAGGTGCCGCCAAATTCTGCACACCGAGGCGAGTCCACCAACCGCTTGTAGCGTGTCGTTACAAAAATAATGTACCACTGAAAAGGTGGCGGAATGGTGGATGCCACTTCGCCTCCTTTGGTCTCGATGACGAGGAAATGTTTGCTTCAACGGCTGTCACACCACGGGGACGACTGCGACGATGAGGATGCGGAGTGACTCATAAATAATGGGGCAACGATTTCTTACGCAGTTCCAATTAAAGGAGGGGTGACAATGAGAGAATGATGGTACCAGACGCCGCACCGCCGAGCTTCCTCCACCGAAGACCCGGAAGAAGGCACACTGTGCGAGAGCTGTCGGTCGTCGGGACGCCGAAATCATCATAGTCTCGTCTTACGCACTCGCATCTTGGGGAGGTCCGTCGTCGAGTCCTGGTGCACACGAGGCTGTTTGTGTAAAGACTCCGCCGTCTCCTCGCCCTGCAGGCAGAGGCGCCGCTTGTGGCTTCCCTTGCCGATGTTCTTGCTGTTTTCCTGCGTGTCGTCCGCTACGATCTTGTCTTCGTCCTGGCTCGTCGGCTCGGAGTCGGGCTTCGGCTGCCGATTGCAGTCTTGGAGGGCGTCTGCGCGGTTTGTCGCACCCGGACTTGACGCGGGTGCCGTGGTGGTTGCGGCGGTTGTAGCGGTGGTTGCTGCGGTGGCCGTCGTGGCCGGTGTCGTTGCAGATGCTGCGGACGCGACGGGAGATGAAGGGGGACCCATGCGCCTGGGTGTCAAGATGACGGGCCGAGGGAGGTCTTCTGCCGAGTAGTTCCCTCGCGACTCATGGTGTTGGGGAGAGCCTGGTGGGCTGCTGGCTTCGGGTTCTGGAGAAAAGAAAAAGAAAAACTGTTCTTTTATTTCGTACGGGAGAAGTGGAGAAACAGTCGAAAGTTTTGAGGGGGCCTCGGGCTTTCGGCCCAACTTCTAAACCTCCGATAGAAGCTAATGAAATTTGCACAGAGTTTCCTGCTCTATAGAAAGATACTCCGCAATAAAATTTTCTCCTTCGGTCTTGCGGCGACGTGGTCCAGCTGAGGCGAGTGTTATTTAAAGAAAAAATCCGATACATAAAACGGGTTCGGTTGGAGGCTGGCCGTCGTCCCCGAACCGAAACACGGTGCGAGCAAGTGTATACGACTGGCGGAGTCATTGGTCTTGCAATCGGAAAACGAAAACACGAGATAAACATCCTCGTAAAATTAAACAAACCGAGAGAAAAAGAGCACATCTGTTCCCGATTTTTTCTATGAAAATACCTAGAAGATGCTATTGATACCACTCTCTCTCTTATTTCATACCAATCCGAAAATGATCCACTCAACCGATGCCACCTAGAAGACGAGTTACCGATCCTCGACCCAAACAGCAAACACTACGAAGTTCCACGAGCGTACGCAGCTAGCATCGCGCTCATTGTGAGATGCCACGAGACGTGCTTGCAGTGACGCAGAGGCGAGGCAGGAGTGGCACTCAGTTGGTCGAACGACGCTTTAGTGAACGCCGACTTTTCATCGAAAGACACTTTACGGGTGGGTCAACTGGGCTAACATTTTTGTAATGAGCCACCACAAAGTTTATAAAAAGAATTTACCCGAGAGGAGAGTTTGGCCATTTCTTTAGGAAAATGTTGAAGGCCGAGAAATATTTAAATACATTAAGACCTCTTCACAATGTCCACAGAGCAACAGACAAAAATTAAAATAGTGCAAAGGCAAAAACAACGGGATGAGAGGGAGTCAAACAAATAGTCAACGGTACGGGAAAACACTAATTGCTATTGCGGCCGCTTCTGCACTCCATAACTCGAGAACGAAAAGTCATCCGCACCCACGGCTTTCGCCATTCTTCTAGACAAGGAACATTCCCTACGACACATATGTCTTTCGTTAAAATAAAAACTCAAACCTTTTTGCCAGCATGATTCGAGATAAAATCACCCGTATGTATTCTTCGAACGTGTCTGCAGAGGGTTTTGTATGACCAACGTGACAGAACCGTCGTAACACACGTCGGACAGCGTCTGGCAGACTGTCTTTTGTATGAAACATCGCGAGTGTGGCTCGAGGGAAGAGCGAACTTGTCCCGACACTCACCGCAGGTCGACCCGTACGGCGTCTGCTCGACGTCGAGCGCCTCTTCGCGGGGCCTGAGGCGCCTTAGGAAGCGCTGCCGAAGCAGCACCTCGCTGCGGGAGGGCCCCGCTGGGTCCAGCATGACCGTCACCACACTCGTGTTGTCCGCCCGCGTGTTGATCCGGTTCCACCGGAACAGGGCCTCGTCCACCAGCATCTTGGAAGGGTTGTGCACCTGCCGCTCCTGACCGAGGACACAAAGGCGGCGCTGAGTCTAAGTGCCAGAGTCCAAGCGCTCGGAGACAAACAGGTCGGCAAGAAGCCTACAGATTCGACCTGAATCTAATGAGAATGAAAGTGATATGGGCAGTTGGTCGTAGACATCCTGGCAAAAAAAGGCATGGGGACGCTAGGGTTGCCGTCGTCGTGGCGTCTCGTGTTTTGGTTTCCATGAATCGTCGGTAGAATGACCTACGGCAGAACGGGCGCCTGTCGGACCCACCCAAAGCCGCCGTGTCGTGGCAGGCAACGGCACAATATTTTTACGTTGTCAATGGGGAAATCGAGGGATCACCTTTGAGGCCATGGTAAACGCACCGGCCGAAGACGCGTTGCACTATGGTGTGAGCTGCGACGACACACGACATATACTTAAGGACGACCTACAGAATCATAATCTGCTGGGCAAAAAACCAGTTCCCCGTTTCCTTCTCTGTATTCCCTCATGCACACTTTTCTCCTCCTCCCCCACAGGAACGGGCCTCTGAGCTACTCCCCACAGAAAGGAGGAACAGAGGGAGAATTTCCTCCATCCTGGCTGCTCGTCGACCTTTAACCAGCTGGCTCCGACTGCGATGACATTAAGTGCGGATGAGCTGGGGGCCCTAATCTATGTGGTGGGAAAAAGAGACCGGGACTTGGCCGGCTCTGCGCCACCGACCAATTGCTGCAGGTGGTGACATCCCGGTCCCGCTTCGTCCCACCGTGAGACCCTCTGGTTACCTACAGACGCACACTAAAACCTCAATACAGCTAACTCTTTATAGCAACCGCACGAATGTAACGAAGATAAATTATGGTAATGCGTAACCGAAAGGTTGGTCCCCGATTAGAGATCGGACATATTAGGAAACGTGCTTTATACTTCTCTCTGCTTTGTAACTCTTCTTCCGTGTCATTTTCTTTCAGTGCAATGCGACACAAAATATAAAAACAAAAGCCCGCTTGAAAATTTACATTGTGAGGAAAATCGGGATCTACTGACATAGCGAAGGTGCTGATGCAGTGGAGACTTTGCTCAGTGAAATTGCAGCACAGGGTAGAGGCACTCGGGGACAAACATGTCGGCAAGAAGCTGACAGATTCACTCGGAACCTAGGCAGAGTGAAAGCAACACAAGCTCACCGCGGACCCAGACTGGGCAGCCTCGAGCACGGCCCGTTCGTTGTCCCTCTCCGCCTCCTGGACCACCTGGACGGCGTCCCTGACGCTCATCATGTTCCAGAGGCCGTCTGAGGCAATCACGATGCACCGATCGCGCCTGGCGTCCAGCTGCACCACGCTCACGTCTGGCTCGGGGCTCACCACAAACTCCCCTCCTGGTAGTTGTAGCTCCAGAGGTCCCCTGCATGACCGAGCGTGCGGGCGAGGCTCGCTTAGTGGCCCGACTCTCTCGCCCGAGGATGCTAGGTCGTCGACAAACCGACTACTAATACCACTGACAGTGTCTACAAAACTATTGCTATAGTAATATGAATGCAGGAAGAAACTGAGGGAGAGGAGACAACAGTGCGCAAGGACGCGTCGAGCTCTTGTTGGAATGGTTAGTTGGTAGGCGGCGCAAAGCTAGCTGCCCTTGTCTCCACTGCACCCGTCAAATGCAGTCGAATGCGAAAGACGAACACCAGACGCCGGCGTTCCGTGTTATAATGCTTTCGGTGAGTGCAGTGGAGACAAAGGCTGCTAGCTTCAAGTCTATTCACTAATCATTCCAACCAAAGATCGGCGTTCTGCTGTCCCCATGTGCTTCCGTCTCCTAATCTCCCTCACTTTCTCAGTACATAGCTCTTACAGTCCTAATAGTTTTCTACCAGAAGTCCTATGTTGATATCCAAAGAGAAAGAAAGCAACTGCTCCGAGATTTATCATAAAATGACAAGCATCCCAAACATCACTGGTATCCTCAAGAAAATGCGGGAGCAGTCAATGCTCATTTGCCTACCGTAAAATCCCGTAAGGGCACCCTCCTCCGAGAGATCGTCCCATCCTGTTTTTCTGGCTAAATATCCGTAACATAAAAATTCCAAAACATTGCCCACCCTCCGATTCCCGTCAGACATCACGCGATGTCCGACGGGAATTGCATCAATTCCGCGATCTGTGGTACCGGTACGTATGAAAAGCTGGTTTGCAGCAGGTTCCTGCTAGTGATGGGCCGAATTTTTGCCGAATCGACAGTCCAGCGCCGAATCTTGAGATTCGGCAAAGCCGAACTTTTGCCGAACTTTGCTAAAGGTTCGGCAAAAATACATTGTTACCAGACTTAACATTGATATTTAGTTTCTCCTGGCGAAAAAAGGATATATGTTTTTTTTTTCCTTTCTTAACTTAAATGCAGCATGTAATGCATATTGATACAATTATTACTAAATAAGGTTATATTCTACAAGATAAATGTATTGGTGTCGTTTTTGTGTTTATTGGCAATTTTAGTGACTCCTTGCAGAAGTGGCGTGACAACGAGGTTGGGTAGAAGCGATAGTGGCGCAGTCACAAATCATGCTACGAGAGTTTCGGTTTTGAGGCCTCATCAGCACAAGCCTGCAAGTATGTGTACATTGTTAAAATGAAGGCAATAACGCTGCGTTCTTGCTTTCTCTGGGAGTCACCGTTTTGCGCAAAAACGAATGCAACAGTTGCTGAGCCTTCACCAGGAGAGATAATAATATTATTGTAAATATGCATGTTTTTCGATTTGAGTCACTTGACCTCAGCTTTGCATGAAAGTGTGCGTCCCATATTACCACCATCTCGTTTTTAACCATTAAAATACCAGTGTCTGGTGTTAGGGCACACACAAACGTTTAGGAAGATAGGGAGAGTTAGGAATGTCGGATGTGCAACGTTGAGCATTATAGTTCTGTTTTTAGTTTTATGCAAATACATGAAAATCGCAAAATAATGCTAATTGAAAAAGCAATATTATTTTGTTTTGTCACACACTACTTCTGAGCCGAAAACAAAATTGTTATACTTGCGACGATTGCCTTAAAGTAATTGTCGGTCAATGTTTTAACTACCTTGTTGCATGACTGGAAATGTCAAATGAAAACCATGTTATCCAGAATGCACCGCATCATTTGTCACTTGCGCAGTGGACTGCGTAAATTACTGGTCAGTCTTCTATTCTTGAGGCAGAAAATATGGAAGAGAACCACACTCGCTCACAAACGCACAGTTACCGTGTTGCCTACTCCACACCTCGCCGCGACCGCTGCTTATACTACACTGCACGCAGAAACGGCTCTGACTGCAAGATGGTAACCGCACGACTGCACGGCGTCCATTTGCAATCCATGGCCCGTCTCGCGCGTGCGCAGACATTTGCCGTATTTTTGCCGAATCTTTGCCAAACTTTCCTTCAAAAGATCGACATTTGCCGAACTTTGTTAAATCTAAAGTTCGGCAGATTCGGTCCATCACTAGTTCCTGCGTTCTTATCCACGATCTGTGGATGCAATATTGTTTCCGCGACATGCGAGTTCCAGCGTCTTTTTGTCCGTGGTCTGCGCACAATATTGCTTCCCACGGCACGCAAGTTTAGCCGGTTTTTACGTGTTTGTCAAGCAGTTAAACACGAATCTGCTGCATCCGCCGTCTGCGCTATCCTTTCCCGTGGCATGGGAGTTTGTAGCCAATTCTCAAGTGTTTATCGCAATGTGAAACGCTAATTTGAAATGTATGAAATCTGCAGTATCAATTCAGATGGCCCACCTCATGTTTTTTGCCATTTATCTCTTCATTTTGGATGGGTGGCCTTATGGGATTTTATGGTACCGTAAAATATCGGGCAAGCGCCCACTCAAAATTTAAAGATGATCGCGAAAAAATAGGTGATGGGCGCTTGTCTGGTCATCAATTTTACATATAAATGTACTGCGTGTATTTCCTCAGATCTTACAAATTTGGGTGTGGGCGCTTAATGTGAAATGGGCGGATGCACGGTATTCTACGGTATGTCTTATTTGTTCTATCACAGTAAGTCTAAGGATAGGGATGCAGATACACTAAAGAGCTTCACCTTTACATGACCAATATAACACAAATGTTACTCGGAATAGTAGTGTCTTCCGACATTTCACGTGTACTAATTTTTGCAGAAGAGGCAATTATTAAACTTTCATGAAATTACTTTGCCAAGTTATTTTCTTGCCTTCTGCGGTTCGTGAAAGTTGCGGCAAGAAGATACTTCGCTCATGAAATCAACTAGGTCACGGTGCAAATACGACATCTGTGGAAAGAGTCGACCATCCTTCTGCTTCTGTGCAAGCTCCTATCCTAGGGTAAGGACTCGCGAGTTTGTTTTTGCTCCATCAGAGCAGCCTGGTGGCTCCGCTATACTTCTGGTACCTTTCCAACAAACAAAAGGAAGCCAGTAATTTAATTCAATCCACTGAATAGAAGAAAATAGGCCGTTGAGGAAACATTTCAGGAGCATGTGTCGACGAAAGGTTCCAGGAAATGTCCTAGTGTCGACGAAAGGTGTGTTGATGAAAAGTGGTCGACTTAATGTGTTTCCACGAAATGGGCTTCAACAAACCGTGTTTCCACAAAACGAGTTGTGACGAAATGGCATGGACCTTTCAGGAGGTAGGCACGCATACAAAACGGGTCCGGAAGAAGCGGGGTAAGCCGCGTCGCCTGTCCATACCCAAGGATCGGGCCACGGCCAGGAAAGGGATCTTGTCAAAGTGGGTGCTCCTCCGGACTGGTCCGCGGTGGTTGATGGGCGGCCGGTTCCACACCACACGATCCACGCCGGACCGGTTCATCACCAGGCCACCCGCACTGTAGATGCGGGCCTTCTCAGACGGCGACTCTGGCTTGTGGTCTCTCGTCAGGGGCTGCGCCTGCCAGTCCTCGTCGCCATCTGCAACCAACAGCAGCGGATCAGGACAGATGTGGGTCATGGAAAGTGAAGCAAAGAAACAGAAACACATTGGAGAATGAATGAGAGATAAATGCTTGCTTAACTCTTGTGAATGGAAAAGCTACTTCCGTTGAGTTCTCATGATTAAATGGGGCTTCAATTGAAGCATTGCTCACTAAATTTCGCAGGAAAAGGTTGCCAGCTCAAACCATGATGTTGCATCTCTTTTCAAAATCCTCGCTTCTGCCATTACAATGTGCAAACAGCACATTGTAATGGCAGGAACTGTAGTATCTAGGACGCCTCAATGTCCTTCTGTTTAGGGTGATGAAATTCCTTTGTAGTACCCGATGCCGAAAGCACATGCTCACAAAGAAAATGCAAAGAAATTGCTCAAAACAAAATGTCACCGTAGCACAGTCAACGCTAAGAGCTCATGCAGGGAGACGCTCTTTCGCGCACTTCAGAACAAAAGGCACGAGGTACGCCTAAGCACTTCTTTCGAGTTGTGAATGCAAAAGCATGCACGTCATTCTTCCGCTCCCTTATTTCGTCTGCAGCGTATTTGCGTCAACGGCAGATCGCGCCCTCTCCTCACCACTCTGACCTTGGACGTTTTGCGTTACCGGCGCGCTGACGGACACGCAGCGCCATGCGGTGGCAATCGTTGAAACTGAAGCGCAGCGGCCAATGGGAGCCTCGTCGACGCGCGCCAGCCAATGGGACCGAAGCAGAAATCCATCAGCTTTACTTCACTCCTTTGGGATAGGGGAAACTAGGTGCCATTTGGCTAGGCTTTTCAGTGGTTTCATAGCTGGGAGCTGGTTTCACTTGGAGAAAGGATTTAAGGTGCCGTTTGGCGTGGCTTCAAAGCTGATGATGCCGGCTCGCTCCATTTTGACAGTTAATGCTTTCGCATTAAAAAATAGAAATAAGTGTTCGGAACAAAGTAGCAAGATGTCATCACCCTAAGCAAAGCCCACATGAAGGCACCCTAGTAGTAACATGGCACCAACATAATAAACATCAAAGTATGACGTCCCTACTTTAGAATGTAGAGACGGATATCATTATTAATGGAAGGCAAATGGATTAGAAGTACAGAGAAAACATTTATTTTGCTAATCCCTTGTCAAGCTGAAAACTGTAATTGTGATGTCTCTTATCTGTCAATGATAGTAACGTTTAAACTTTTCATTACATGCTGTCCAGTAGTGCGAGGGATCGGCTATTAGACATGATCATTCAATTTGCAAAAGGCACACATTTGGGACCACTTTGTCATCTCAGTCGTTTCAAACGCAAGCCACAGATCCTACTTGTGAGTAGACCAATCCGATATCTTACCAACGCTTTCGTATCCCAAAACGATCCTGGAATCCCCGACATGGCCTATGTAAAGCTTGCTCTTTCGGATGAACGCAATGCTGGCTGTTGTGCCAGAGGTGCTCGGTTGACCTGACATTGTCTTTGGCCATTTGCCTAGAAAAGAAAAATGATATCGCCAATTAACAATCAATTCGTGACAATTCGACGAAGTGGCATTAGGATCGCATTTAATTAGAACACTTTGTTATAAATTCGGATAGATTAATTTTGAAGGCATTACACTGTAATAATTTCACGAGTAAGTCAGAATGCAATATGTATTCAATACACACACACACTATATATATATATATATATCGCTTTGTTACATTTATTTTGTAGCGTTCTTCTTTCACACTGTCCAAACCAAGATCCGGAAATTACGCGAAGCCAACTTGGACCGGCACTAAAATGACGGCGATCTTTAAAAAATGCCAGAGGAGCTGTATGCTTTCAAAAGGAGCAGCCGGCATCGCCGCGACAACGCACGGAATGTGCATTTCGTAAGAACATGTGTGCACCGAGCAGAATAGAGCATCGGCCTCGTAGAAGGTCAGATAGGAAAGCGGCGAGAGCGAACACCGCTAGCCACTCAAGGTAAGCGTCATCGCTAACACGCAAGTGACGGATGGGCAGGGCTACCATAAGGTACCCTTCTCATCTCAACTAAAACCCCAGGAATCGCGGAGAAAACCGCCTTTATCGCTCCAAATATATATACGAACGCGAGGAACAATGGAGAGAAATTGCCGATTTCCTAAGCCTCGCGCGTTGCATCATGGGTCTCGCGAGCAGTCGGCGGCCGCAAACACCAAGCGCGATCCCTGACCTAGCAACCCAGCGGCGCTCGAGAAGTTCATAAAAAGTACCCAACTCACCAACTTCCTTCCACATTCCGAGGTGGGTGGCGAGGAAACCGTGCTTGATCGCGCGCAGCACGTGTTCGTCATCGTTGGACCAGAATCCACTCTGTTTGACGATCGCGTCCAGCAAATGCTCCTTGGCGTAGAGGGCCGCCTCGCGTCCGCCGTGGCCGTCGAAGATCCCGAAGTAAGCGTACTCCAGCCCAGACTTGTCCTTGGTCTGCTGGTAGGCGACCACGAAGGCGTCTTCCATATATTTCCGCCCACCCTGGTTACAGTGTCCGGTCACACGCAAGTTTAAACCTATCATCGTGGGCATGCTGACCGGAGAAATTCCGCAGATAGCTCGGACAACACGCGACTCGTGCAGGTTCCTCTCTCCAACGACGCTGCCGGTGCTTGTACTGTACGTGTGCTCTGGAGAAACTGTATGCTCCACTGGTGTGCTCGCTCAGCGCGTCAACGCGTCGAGGACGAGCCAACGCAGAGGCATACAGCCAACGACAAGCGCGGCTTCCTCGTTAACCTCCTCACCGGTGCGATCGCCCGACAATGAATCCACGCAACCCGCGGCGGCATCCACCATCCACCGCCAGCTTTCGGGTGTAGCGGTGGCGCTCCCGATTGGCGGAAAGACCGTGACGTCAGCAGTGACGACACGGTGTCTGGAATTTTCGCTTGCTTGTTTCGTTTCCGCCGCGACCAGCAGAAACAGCTGGGTCGATGGGCAATCCCCGCTGCCTGTAGGATCTTGTTTTCTTGTCGCCTTTGTCATCCGCTCCACGTCCCGACATGTCACAAAAGACAGAAAGATGCTACGCGAGATGGTTGGTTATAATTTAAAAGCACATGGCATAATTGCGGGTCTGATTCTACTGCGTTCATTCGGCATCCAACTTTTTTGTCTCGACTGAATTTTAAAAACTTGCCGATATTCTAACGAAGATCAGACTAACCACATAACTGAACCATAAATAAACCTTATTCAATACAATGAAATATTTACGTAATCAGTTAAATATGAATTAAATTGGCAAAAGTAGTTTATTTTGCATTATGTGCTCTTTTATGTGACATGTGAAACTACAAGGAACGATGCATTCGAGGGGCTCCGTATAAGCAGTGTTTTTTTCTCTTGCTTCCGCCACTCATGTACGAGATTAGAAAATAAAGTTATTCCTATATCTTCAAATGTAAGCGCGCAATGAAATCGAAACCTGGAACGTTTATTTTAAAAGGGAAAAAAAAAACGTTGGGAATTTTACGGTCATAGTCCCATGCAGTCTTCAGTCTTGGGTTACATTTTGCGCATGATCAAACTATCGGATGATTCCAGGGGCGGATGCAGGAATTTCCTAAGGGGGGTCAGGTGTTGGTCAGCATACCATATGTTTAGGAACCTTCTCCCCCTCTCCTTCGTTTTACGCCCTAAATTTTACACATGCAGAAATCAAGAGGGGGTCAGGACATCCGGACCCCCCTCTAAATCCGCCCCTGGGTGATTCACGGAGCGGCCAGGCTCTTTAAATCGACCGTAAAATTCGGTTTCTTAACCTGTCGTGTTCCGATTCTGTACAGCGTTGGCCGCAGGTGGTGCATTTTTTCTATAAAATTCGCAAAAAGCGAGCTTACCTGAAAAAAAAAGTTAAAAAAAAAGAAGAGAAAAGGCTTAACTTCTATGGAATTAACGTAGCGAAGCCACCGGTCTTCAAACCATAGGCTCACATTATTATATTTATTGTACCTCTGTATCTAAGTGAATAAAATAAAGTACGTTGCTGCGCTAGTTGGTGTATACTTAGGTGCAAATAAAATAGTGCAAATGAGACAATAACAAGAGAGTAGAAAGGCGCTCTGTCTGCTCTAATTTCCTACTCTACTCTATTGTATCATTTGAGCAATAATTTATTTGTATGTAAATAAATATAATTTTATTACCATTCCTGGTGAAAAAATCCTTCATTCTTGACCACAAAAAATTCCAACTGCCTGTTCACACGCCTCTTCCAGCACCCAATAATTAATTGTACACCATAGATTCAGTGTTTTACGCCAAACACCAGCACAAAATTATTTTAGGACTTGTAATTACCCGATATTTTTGACCCAAGTGTACTGTACATATCCGACTTCGTCCCTCCTTTATGTTTAGCTTTTATATCATTAGTAACTACGTTAATACGCTCGTCGAACTCTTGTGCGCTAGTGCTGTAGAGGTGGCCTTCGCAATCGAAACCCAAACAAAGTAACTTTTAAAGGCTGTGGCTACGGCTTAATATTAAAGCGACAAAAAAGCCGCCGAAAACAAGCCGAAGCCGAAGCCACCTTCTAGGCCAGAGCAGCCAGATCCAGCCAAGAGCACCTGCGAGCCACAACTGACGCAACGGCAGCAACTGGCAACAGCGGCAACAGCAGCTCGGCTGGCTCGGCGGTTCGGGGCACGACCAACTCGTTCGGGACTGCGCGTAGGTCCTTGGCTCTTTCTCACTCACTGTGACTCCCTGTGAACAACTAGCCGCAATGTCTTCGCCTCTGGAAGCTCTCGAAACGAATTTGGAGATGTTCATCGAGAACGTGAGGCAACTGGGGATCATCGTGAGCGACTTCCAACCGCAGGGTCAGACAACGCTCAACCAGAAGATCAACCACATCGTGACCTTGATGCAGGAAGTGGACAAGTGCAAGCCGCAGGTGCAGGACATCCAGGTGCCGCTCGAAGTGTTCGACTACATCGATCAGGGTCGCAACCCGCAGCTCTTCACCAAGGACTGCATGGAGAAGGCGCTGGCCAAGAACGAGCAGGTCAAGGGCAAAATCGAGTCCTACCGACGCTTCAAGGCACTGCTCCTGCTCGAGCTCAGCAAGGTTTTCCCCACCGAAATGGCCAAGTACAGGGCCATTCGGGGTGACGAGAGGCCCGCCACGTAGCGCTCGAGAGTCGGCCCTTCATGCTTGTAAATACCCCTTCATGTGCGATAAAGGCGTCCGCGGGCACGTGGCCATGTTCACCATGACGCTTGACAACGGCTTGGTTACCCCAGTCATGCCCCAGTGCTGTGCCTTCGCTTTGCCCTTTGCCACTCACCTGGTGTAAAGGCCGGTTCGCACATTTGGGTCTGACATTTATGTCCGAATGCGTTGTGATCTATTGTAAACGCTGGAGTCATCTCGGGTAGACGCGTGGACCACTTCCAATCTGTTTATAACCAGACTATTTGCAAGATCAAACCTACGCACTGTCTATGAATGATAGTCTCGTATAACATTGTTGGAATTATTTCGAGCACACGGGAAAAGCATGCTGCTTAAAAAGTTAAAAAAGAAATATGTACAGGTATAAAGCGTTTTAGTGCATTAAGCGGAAGCAAGTTGCGAGGCTCGCAACACACTCGGTCAAAGTCTAAATGCAAATGTATGATTTCTAAGTGTACAGAAGAGTAGGAGACATTGCCTCTGAGAGATGGCAGTTCAGAATGGTTCTGGTGCCATATTTGTTTCTTCTCGCACGTTTTGTGTGGAGGGACAAATGGGAGAAGCATTATAGCGGTTACAGGTTTAGCACCGATGACGACTGCATGCCCAACAGCCCTAATCATTGTCACTGGTCTGTACTAGCGCTGCTGCATTCATACGTCACTGCGATGTTCTGCTTATGGCATCGGTAGTTGCCATGGCAGTCAGGCAGCAGCACAATATTGCACCCTTTACTTAACATGTAATTGAGGTGAAGGTCTTTGAGCAGTGTGATGCCCTGCTGTCGCTCTTTCAGAACTAGAACAAACCAGTTGTGTAAGGGCAGCACCCAGTTACCGGAACGACTGGAAGCATAAGCACCCTGAGGTAATAATGTAGCAGAGAATGGCATCCTCCAATCTACTCTTCAGTTTAAAGCACACACTTGGTGTTGTTAGTCTGCCGTTTCGTTGAGGACACTGACAATTTGTCGGCTTGACAGGTTTAGAGTTTGGGCGAAGCTCCTCCCACCTCTTTCCACTTTAGCAGAGCAAGCTCTGAAGATGAGATTGCCTCCTTTCCAACGTTCGCTCCGCCAAAGCGCGAAAGAAGTGGGAGGAGCTTCTTTCCCTAAACTCTTATTTGTCACCGATTATAGTTGGAATAGTGTTCTGCTAAAATTGTCCAAGACCGCTCCGTTTCACCTTGCGATGGACCGCAGAGGATGCTACGAGCCCTTGAAGCCAATCCCATGTTGTGTTAGTGTCACGTGACCTTCGGGAGGAGCGCAGGGCGCCTAGTTGCCTGACACGTTCACAGCGCTCGATTGGTTAGGACGATAGGCAGCATCCGCTGCAGTCTCTCGTAAGGTGAAACTGAGTATAGGCAACTGGTACGAAGTTCGGAAACTCTAAGGGATATCCCAAGGCAACAATGGTGAGAGAGTTTGCAGATATATGGAAGTATTTGTGGGACAAAGAGAATGATGTGACATGAATTGAAGACCAAATTCCGTTGTCTAGATTAACCACACATTGTCATTTCAGGGAAGAATGAAGAGACTGGATGGAAATGTTATTTTATGCTTCCTTCGGGTAATACGAACACTATTTGCAAGACTGATATGTTGCCCTAGGTAATTTACAAAGCTAGAAGGGAGGGGCGAGATACCTTAGCTTCTGTACCTGCCGGCTAGCCACACCGACAGAAAACACAATGGGTGATTCATAGATTTAAGGGGAGAACATAAGAGAAAGCAAGGAAGGCAGTACTTGTGATTCTATGTTCTCTCCCTAAATGTGTGAACCTGCTCATCCTGACCTTGAAACAGAGGAGTATTGGAATACTACAAAACAGTGTGTCAAACAGTTGATCTCTATCATTCGTCATAGTGGGTAGAACTCCGATAAAGTCCCCCGAGTCCCCCGATAAAAATCGCACGTGACTTGGTAAATTCTGAAAAGAGAAACAGGTACTATACTTCGTGTCACTAGTTGCATGCAGAACAGGCGAAGGCAATGCAAGGCGAGGGAAGAAAGGGAAAGCACCAGGAAGGCTGGGGAGGTGGAGAAAAACCTCCTCTCCTCTCTAATCTTCCTAGCAGGTGTTGTCCTAGCGCTCTCCCTTCCTCCGCTCGCCCTCCACTGCCCTCCTTTCCTGTCTCGCCTTCCTCAGGATCGCCCTTTCTCTCTTTGCCTGGCGTTGCCTTCGCTTGCACTGCACGCAACTAGTGAAACGGAGTATAAGTGCGCATGCATGCAGTTCATCCGGGGATATTTAAAGTTTTCCATGAGCATTAAAAATATTGTATTGTTTGAAACCCCTGCCCTTGACGAGGGAGGGCGGCGTAGAAAAGCTCACCGCAAAACAGTCGCATGCAGAGAAAAGCTCACCGGCCTTTTGTCAAGTACGGAAATGCTCATCAACTAATCTCAATTAAGCCTTCATTCAATGAAAATAACATAATTCAACTGAAGTACGAATTTATTGTGCACTTTGCCAGCACAGCGATATATGTTTGTATGTAAAAGAATACCATGCACCTCTTGGGTTGCACAACGAAAATAAATAAAGTTTTCCCACTGAATTGGAAATAGACGATTGTCTGGGAAAACATAACCAGTGTAGTGAACTTGAGTTGTTTCTAGATTGTTATATGTTAAATTGCTTTATAGATATTATCCGACAGTAATGCCCGTGTCCCACTAGAGCGACAGACAGAGACAAAAGACAGCGACAAGCCTCGAACCCATGCAGCATGCTTGCGATGGTACCTTTGGCAGGCGTTTAGTCATTCGGTGCTCGTGAAGTAAGCACGAGCGATTGCAAGCCTGCCAAAGATACCCTCGCGTGCATAATGCTCGTGTTTGAGCATAGCTTCCTTTATTCTACAAAGCCTCTCAAATCGCGAAAGACTCTGGTTTGAGGCTTGTCGTTGTCTTTTGTTTCTGTATGTCGCTCTAGTGGGACACGGGCATTAACACGCAGCACTGTGTCTGTCTTTCTCCATCTGGTCGCTTGTCCTTTACGCTGTTTTAATACTCAGGTATGCCCTACCCTACTCGCCCAAGCTTGAACTTCAGTAAATAAATAAATGAAATTCTCTTAATATTTCCCGATTTATTTGTATTATGAGAAGGTACAGGGAGCATGCGACACCTAAAGCGGGTCTGCCGATCCAACTGATGTTCCCGCCAAATGACTCTGCTGGGAGCCGCACCAGCGCGCCACTGTCTTGTCGCGTGCTTCCCATTATCACTCCGCAGCCAATCAGATTGCGGCGTTACTCATTATGAACACCAAAGAATGGGTAGGGCAGAAAGAAGCATGAACACGATAAGCCACGCCCTGCCGTTTTTACTTTGTCAGTGAGAACGGCAGGGCTTATTATGTTTGTGCTTCTTCCTGCTTGATTTGATCTTCGGCGTTCATAATGAGTGATGCCGCAATCTGATTGGCTGGGGAGTGCTAATGGGAAGCGTGCAACAAAACAGCGGTGCCGCGTGTACGGCTCTCAGCAGAGTCATTTGGCGGGAACATCAGTTGCATTGGCGTATCCGCTTTAGTTGTCGCACGCTCCTAATATGCTTCAATTCCAAGCTATTTTGCTCTGCAAATTAAATTGATCTTTTCTACAACCAGGCTGTGTCACAATTATATATGGCAAAGTCAAGGAGAAAACAGCCAGAGATGAAAGCGGAACGAGGACTGAATCTGTCTGCGTGTAGCTGTACACGTATCGCGCATGTAGCTTTTTAGCTGCTCTAAAATGTTATATCCGATCCTAGAATAGGGAAACAAATTTCAATTTTTACTTCTTCAATTATAAACATTTAATTGATGACGGCCATTTAGTTCAACGTGAGCTTATATCACTGTTTTTATTTTTTTTTAAGTTGATCTTGGGGAGCTGAAAAGGGGGGGGGAGAGGGGCGGTGTTGCTACCCCCCCCCCTCCCCCTTTCCCCTATATCCGCCCTTTTCTCTGGTGAACTTTCCTCCCGGATTCGACGAAGGACGTTGGCGGTGGTGAAGATGGAATAGTGAACAAGGAGGATCCTTGGTAGTGAACGTAGCTTGAGCGAAAAGGTGGAAGAAGCACAACTTTCGCGCGTGAGCAGGAAGTGCGAAAAAGAGCCATGACAAAAAATACGCATGGGCTCAGGAGCCGATAGGTGACGCAAAATACCGCTCAATTCGCTCAATTCTAATATTAGCATTTTTTCTTTTTTTTTCTTTGTAAAATAGTAAAATGTATTAACGTAATCGCAAAATTGTTATAAAACTAAACGTGCTCAATTTCGTAGATTCTGATATTAGTAGAAAATTTAAAAAAAAATCCTTCTCGCGTATTCGTTATTGGCTGTTATGCAGTCTCTTTGCCGTTGCGCCGTTGGCCTGCCGTTGGCCTGCCGTCTGGTTTTCTGTTTGTTTGTTCAGTTGCCGCGCTAGGCTTACTGGTCCGAAATGCGCGCACTCGGCTTTTGATTGTTGTTTGTCGCGAAGTTTTGCTCTCAAATTGTGCTACGTCGCCGAAATTGCCCGCCCAAGCGGGCTCCAGTGAATAGGCTGCATGTGCATGAACCGTGTCAGCCGTACGTTCAAGCGGTGAAACGGCAGCGCCGTTGGCTCCAGCGTCTGCTGCGGATGACCTACATTATTTTCGTTTCCCGACGGTTTCTTGGGCTGACAGTTAAGCTTTCGAACTTTCACGACCAGTGTCTCTCTTGAAAACTTGGGCCTGAGTTTGCTACCCAGCACGTAAGCTCTGTTCTTGTGGGAAAATAAGGAGTTTTTGTTTGCTTTGCATTACCGGATACCCCCTGAAAACAAATGCCAAGTAAGAACCCAGCCTTTACTTCGGGTGTGCATGCCAGCCAGACGAGCGATTTTCCCCATTTATTTATTTCTTGCTCCCAGCTAAATATGCCGGGCGTTAGCTTGATGCAAGAAGGAACATATGCAGCAAACGAAAAAGTAAAACAACTCGTACTGCTTTTTTTCGTCGTCTCTGATCGTTTCGTGTTTACAACAGAAGCTTCGCGGTCGTTGAGGGAATGATGACCTTTGCTCGAGTCCTGCACAATTCGTCTAAATCTCCGCGTTTCATCCACGTCGCTTAAATCTATACTCTTATAAGCGTCTGCAAGGTTTCGAAGTATTTCGACCGGTTTCTTTGACAAGTGCTCAAAATGTGCCGCGGACGGCGGAATACCGTTGCCTGCCCAGCGAACCGTTTGCGTACGGTGCTTCTTCCAAAAGCATGCGCTCTCGGCGTGCATGAAAGTTCGTTGAGCCCGTTCATTCTTGCGGAGGTTTTTCTTTCTTTATTTTTTACTACTCTTCTCTTCGCCTACGCCTCTTTTACGAGTTTTGGTATGCACCGTTGGCAAGCTGCCAGCACGTTTGAGAAGGGTTGGGGGGAAGAGTGGGGAAACGATCGCTACTTCGCTCGTTGAGATGGTAATCGCGCTTAGGTGCGGTGTTTAATTGGAGGAGGTACTAAAGTCGGGCGCAATTACGACATTTCTGCTTGATTTTTCCAGGGATTGTTATCGTTTCTCCTGTCAACTGCTAGTTCCTGGGGTGTCGTGTTTAGATTCCATATGCCAGATGTTCCTTCGTGCAACCTCCCCCCCCCCCCTTTTTTTTTCCCTTTTTAATCGGGTAATTTTATTGTGAATGCCGTCGCTTCTGAATTGTTTGAGAGTGAAACGAGTATGCACTGACCTGCACTGACCGTGGGAAGTCAGTAGGATGTTCAGAAATCCTGTTATCCAGCTTCTCACCTAGTTGCTCAAAATAGTCATCTTGTGCTTATCTGGCACTTGCAGTTTTCCAATGACAGAAGACACATTTCTCTTCTGCTTTGGTGGTGGTTGAGCAGACGGTCACCGGAACAGACAAGCATTTTATTTCAAGCACCTCGCATTGCTCTAGAGCAGAATGGTTCCACTTTTTTTCTTGTCGGAAATAAATTTGTGCACTAGTGCTCGCCCACATATTTTTGACAGTGGCATGCACTACCAGCACTTATTTTTGTTGACTGAAGCTTATTGCAGAGGTGGCGCCGCATTGAAGCTTTTGGTTTCATGTCGAAAGGTTTCCTTATGTTCCCAATTATTTCTTGGTCCTTCAATGGGTCTTGCCAGATGCCTTGTGTCGGTTTGGCCTCTAAACCCGCAACACTTACCTTTACTTCACTTACCTTTATTATATTTGGAGGGTTGCTAGAACAAACACTATCAGCCGTCATTTTCGATGTATCTGTTTGTGACCCTCAGTTGATATTGCCATTTCTGCCACCCAGGCTGGCACTGGAACGCTCGATAACACCTGGTCTCGTATTTAACGTCACCTCTCAGTAATAACATCTTGTACAACACGGGTTTCTTTCGCTGGGTTTCTAGGGACGCAGGTGATCCCCTGAGTACCGTCACGGGCTCGCCGAGCTCCCAAATTTCCTTGGCCGTCGCCAACCTAACAACACTATTTTAGCAGAGCTGAATCGCCCACTGATGTGTAACAACCATGAGCTAAACACTCCCTACACTCCGTTCACCCCTCAGCTGACAGCACAGTGAAAGCTACGCACCTACTAGACCAATTAACTGCCTCCTTTTAATTGGACAACCCTGCTCTCTGCGCGAGGATATGGGACAGGAGCGTGATAACACGGTGAAAGAAGGACGTGTGACTGGTCCAATGAGCAAGTAGCTTCCTTCACATCGTCAGTTGGAGGTAAACCAAGTGTAGTGTGTGTATTAGGGTTTACGAGGTCTTTAGGCTTTTGCACAGCTTTACCGCACCACTGTCAAGATTGGCAGAGGCTCCTTGGTTATCAGCCAAGGCAGATATGTGTTCCTCGAGATAAACATGTCTGGGAATCCCTGTTTTACACGTTAGTTTACCGATGAAGAGGTTCTGCTGTGCTACTCACCTCTTTGTCCCATGTACTATCAGAACGGAATAAAACGCAAATGCCGGAATGTGCGGTGTTCGACGTATACCCGGAGGCCGATAAAACTGTGGAAGAGTGTTCCACTCTCTCAGATGTGCATACCTGTGCAGTGCCCTCTCCTCTCTGCAGTTTTATCGACCTTCAGATAGCGCAGCATGTATTGAAGGCTACTCGTTTGTTCCGACGTTCGCAATTCATTTCGTTCCGACAGTACCATATTTTTTGGACTATAGTCCGCACCCGGCATGAAGCCCACAGAAGCAAAAATTCAGTGCAAATTTGTTTTTGTTCCTTAGATAGTTCATATTTTGGGCATAGTCCACACGTGGTGTATATTCTGCATGTAAAAAATTCTCTCGCGCAGCGCACCTTGAAAACGCCCGCCTTATTAGTGCACAAAGAAGCTTGTATATTGCAGAAATCATCGTTAACATGATCTGTCATCCACAATATCCATCTCGTCAAAATAAACAATCTTGAAAAAAAAAGAAAAACTCGTATAGCTTCCTTATTAGATAGTCCTCGCTACTTAAAATTTTAAGCATGTAAAGTCCAAAAAATATGGTACAACGGTGCTGCTTCATTTTCACAGACTACGGTACATGGAACGCGTCTCCGCCCGGTGTGTTTGGCGTCCCATTCCGCCCACGCGTCTAAATTGGTCCTGGAGTGGCAACAAAAGACGTCTCAAAAGCCGGAGTGCAATGCTGGCAGATGTCGCGATCCTGGCGGTTGATCGTAGAAAGGCTGGCGAAAAGCAGGAGCAAACGTGAGCGTCGCCGTCGTTGCGCGGTTCCACCTCCCGGTTTTCGAAGCTTCCGCGAACCGTCGAGCTGGAACTCGCAGCAGAACAGGCGTCTGCCATGTGCACCACGGCCGGCGATGGCGGGCGGAAATCGAGGGACCACCTTTTTGGACGCGGTAAACGCACCTTTCGGAGACGCATTCCGGGAACCGCACCCGGTCCGACCGTCAGCCTGATGGCCCGTGCGCCTTGGTGTGCTTGCAGAGCCCTGCAGCGGGGCACGGTGGCGGAGCGCAGCCAGATGATGCGCAATGCACGCGCGGCGGGCGGCACCCTACGGTCTGCGGGCAACAGCGCGGTGCCCGAGAGGGGCTGAGCACCCTGCAGCGTGCCCGCGCCCAGGCGCAGGAGAACATCTTCAACGCCACCAAGGCCGCCCCCGGGGACCCTCCGCCGCCGGCAGGGCTCGCTCCAACAGACCGACGGCTGTGGGGTGAGCGGTTGACCGCCTGAGCTCTGCCCTATCCACGGTGTGAGATGGACCCCGGGTGTTCCTGCGGATACTTTCAAAATCCCCTACAAATAAAGTAACTAAGAAAAAAATAAAAATTATTTTCGGGAACTAACTGTCGGCCTCAATAGACTTCGGGGTTGCAAGAATAGACGACCCCAGTTAGCAGATTAATTGCCTAGATTTTACTAATTCACTTCTTAATATAATGAAAATAAACATATGGTTCCAATTAGAAGCTTGTTCAACATAATCGAAAGCCCATAAATCGGTCAGATCTAGGAAGACCAAGTTTGTGGAAAGCTTGGGAATGTGCCAAAGTTGCACCTCGTGCAGCAGGTGCGAGACTGGTGATGCGAAAATGCGAATGGGTTGGTAATTGTTCCGCTAATTGGATTCTTTTTGCAATCCCTAATGCCCGCCCCAGCTGGCAGTTTGTTCCCAAGAAGGGTTTGGTTTTTTTCTCAAGCACTCTATTTATAAGGATTTTTCGAAGTATTAGCAGAAACACCCGGTACAGGTATGGACACTGCACGCATCATAGTTGCCAGATTAAGTCCTGTCCTTGCATTGGCTGCAAGCGGCGCCACCAGAGGGCTCTTCGACAAGTGGCTAGTGGTAGCCTGTCACAGGCCCCGTTTTTCATGCTTTTCTTTGAGAGTTGTGCCTGTTTTTAAAGTTGTTTCTAGGCTTTTCGTGTTATGTAGAACTTGCCACTTACAAAATGCATGTTGCTGAGACACAGCTTCGTCATTGACCCTAGTTTCTTGCCTTGGTAGTGGCAAGAACCATTTTCTGAACGCATTGAAACAGAGATCTCTGGTGTGGTGTTCGAGCCAGTGTCTGTCAAGGTCGGAGCAGACGTGCCAAGCACAGTATTGTATTTTCGAGGAGGGGGGTGGCCGGCGTTGATAGTGAGGTGGTGGTCCGACAGGGGCTGTCGGGTACCGGCGCAGGGGGTCATGGATTGTCTTGAATACCGGTGGTGGCGATGTCTTGCCTTGTCAAAGTAGGAAAAGGAGCGGCAGCCGCTGCTGTAGGCGTCGTCGTGGCCGGGGAGTGGGCGTTGGGTTCATCCGCGAAGCGGACCCGGTAGCGGCGGGGCCCGCGTCCTCGTGGGCCCCGCCGAAGGCAAGGAAGGACGCCGGTGACTGCCTGACTTCTTTATTCCAAATCCCAGGGTCAACTGTTCCACAGCAGTGCTATCATGCTCGAGCTGAGCACGCGCCACTGCGAGTGGGGCACGTGCTTGTCTCGTTCAAACCTCGTGCCCGTACGAACGCAAAACTCGGAATACTACATTCTCCCTTTCTTAATATTTTTTTTACAGAAACATAATGGGAGAATTAAAAGCCAAACAAAGAACAGAAAAGCACTCTGAAACGTGCCCCTATTCTTCCTTTCTGAATTTTTAAACATTTGCTAAAGGGAAAGGTAAGTACTAGAAAAACACGACTCTCGAATTTCGTAATGAAGACCCCCCAAAAAAAACATCAAGTCCTGTGAAAAGTCAGTGTCATTTCGATAGGTTCAGTCAAATACGGAGGAAACGTCGACTCATGCATATATATGAAAAGTTCGTTGAGAATCGTCGGGCGTTATTGTTCTCAAAACTTTGTAACTTGGATTGTCCAGCGCAAAACTCTTTTCGAAAGCTAAGCCTATTACTGGCACCACACGTCTTGAAGGCAAGAGGTGCTAATTTCTCCGCATACGGTGGTGCCAAGGAACGTAGCTGCTCACCAGCGAAAGCGAAGCACAACGCAAGGTGGCTTTAGCTGAAATCTTTTGGCGCGTGCGGGCGCGCTCTTTCTCTGAAGTTGTGTCATGAAAGTCATATGCAGCAGAATACCCAGGCTTCGCGTGGGAACCAGGTGCTGCAGGAACACCAGATGCAGCAGAAAACCGGGCCTCACAGGAAAACCAGGCGCTGCACTCTTACATCTCGGCGAGGTGCCGATGAAGATGGATTGCCATCTTTCAAACAGTCATGTCGGGAGGCAGGAGCTTGCGGCCATCTTGGGCAGTGACTTGGATCGGTGTCCGAGCATCACGACGATAAGAAAAAAACAGCTTCAGCGTAATTACGCTACTCCTCTGGATTCTCCAGACCTCAGCCTGAACGTAAAACCCAAAAACAAAACTCGATTTGAAGAATGTCCACGTCATCGCAAAGCGGACGGGATGGAAAAAAAAGAAATTGCTGTCTCTGAAGACCAGCTTTTTCAGCCAGGGCTTATTTTTTGCCTGGAACAATGTTCGCGTCATCGCAGGGCGGACGGAACAAAAAAAAAAAATGCTGTCTCGCAAGACCAGCTAACTCTCTCAGGGCTTATTTCTTGCCTGGAACAATTGATTCAGGAACGCGCTCCGTCCGAAAAAACTAGTAAAGCTACAAAAAAATGAACTCGGCGTTCGAAACGTTAGGCGTACAGGAGTTCCGAGACGCTCTGGTTCGGAGAAACGAGTACTACCTGGCTCAGAAGTAGGCCGCACAAAAAGAAACAGACAAAAGGAGAAAAACCAAACGCTAGCTCGACTGGCCCGAAATCGTCATAACGAAACGCCGCAAGGCTGCGAAGAAAAACAAAACAAAAAACGTCCAAGATGCGCCGGTTCTTGCCAACTATGTGACCGGCACGCAGAGCTTGCCTCGAAACTGTCGTTGCTCTTTTCGGATCCCATCCTTGTCGCCATATTGTATTTTCGAGGAGGGGGGTGGCCGGTGTTGATAGTGAGGTGGTGGTCCGACAGGGGCTGTCGGGTACCGGCGCAGGGGGTCGTGAATTGTCTTGAATACCGGTGATGGCGATGTCTTGTCTTGTCAAAGTAGGAAAGGAGCGGCAGCCGCTGCTGTAGGCGTCGTCGTGGCCGGGGAGTGGGCGTTGGGTTCATCCGCGAAGCGGACCTGGTAGCGGCGGGGGCCCGCGTCCTCGTGGGCCCCGCCGAAGGCAAGGAAGGACGCCGGTGACTGCCTGACTTCTTTAGTCCAAATCCCAGGGTCAACTGTTCCACAGCAGTGCTATCATGCTCGAGCTGAGCACGCGCCACTGCGAGTGGGGCACGTGCTTGTCTCGTTCAAACCTCGTGCCCGTACGAACGCAAAACTCAGAATACTACACACAGGGTACACGCACCTGGGTGCCACGGTAATGAGACACTTGTTTGTTTTTGTTTCTTATCTTTTTCCCCAGTCGCACTGTCTGGTTCTCCGAGACACTGTCGGCGTAGGCATGCCAATCGGACTTATCTGGTTGATTCTGTCGCAGCTTTCGCCATGCTGCGTGTCCTTGCCTGTATATCTTACGCCGTGGCCTCATCTTAGTGTTGTGTGACCAAGTGCTCTTATCCTAAAGTCAGAATGTCTACCAACCTGAAAAATAGGGAATTGATGGGGAATTTCAAAGCCCCTGCAAATGTTAGGAAACTGTCGGAGAAGTATTAAAAAGTTTGCGAAGTCGGTGAGAACAACCAGCGAGAGTGGCGGGGTGATGTGCGGCAAAGTATGGGGCTCTGCAAGCAGTGGCGGGGGTGGTGGTGAGGATATCTTTATTTTAAGACATTTTACATCGCACTAAATGTCCCTGGGCGGTGCAAGCACCCCTGAATAAATAGGAGCAGCCTCTTGAACTCTATCCCCTGCAAATGCAACATGCATATAACCATCTGTTACACTTTGGTTCATCAGACCTACACTGGTTTCAAACTGTTGGATCCTTCAATCATGTTTGTGATGTGCGTTTGGTTTTGTGTTTGCTACAGTTGTATTTTTAATGCGAAAATACTGGAGCGACAATGTCACTGTCAAAAAAGTGTTCCTTTAGTACAAGCTGGACCAACCTGGATTATTTTCCATATTTTCCTTCTTTTGTAATGGTTGTGGAATTTTAAAGAGTCTGGGAAAACTTGGAAAATTGAGGGAATTTGGTAGACACTTGGCGAGGTAATCAACAAGCCTTTGATGCCTAGCGTTGCCCAGGAGCGACGTCTCTAGCGTAATTAATTTTTTCCCCACGCGACGTGCGCCTCAATACATTTAGTGCCCTCCATCGCGAGAGCGGGGAAACGTGTGCTTAATAGTAGAGGATCCAAATGCATCTTCAAGACAGATTGCTCGTCCACTAAATCCAAGGCTGACAGTGAATGTGTGGTACGATGGCATTCAACACTGGCCTTACTGCGGCGACAAGAACAGGTGCAAATACTGCGAATCTGATAGCAACTTTCTCCGGGTGTCTACAACCTCAGAAACCTCGAATTGTCAGAGGTTTTCAAAGCACTTAAAAAAGTTAAGGAAATCGTCAGAATTAGGTTAGTCGGAAAACATGACCGACGTGGGCAGGGCAACGACATGTGACAAAGTAGAAGTGTGTACAAGCGGTGGATGGCCTTTGCGCCCAGTGGCAGCAGTTCCTGAGGCATTGCTACACGACTGAGCCGCCACCCGGTTCGCCGAATTAAACGGTAACAGCCTCAGCAACCCTATTGTCTGCCTTTTCTTCTTTTGTAGTGGTTGGGGAATTCAATAAAAATATTCGGGGAAATCCCGGAAAAGTCGGGGAATTTGGGAGAAGCAAACTGGTAGACATGCAATTTCTCTACCTCACAAAGTCGGATTGTCCCCGGTTGCCGCTCTTGCAGGCGTTCCGACCCGGTCAACAAGGAGAACATGATGTCCCAGGCGGGGCCCATTGCCCGCAAGGCCGGCAGCATCAAGTCCTCCTCGAGCAAAGACAGCCTGGACTCAAACGGGCAGTCGAGGGAGCAGAGGAAGGCGCGGCCGGGTGAGTGGTGTCTTACGCAAGTGCAGTGTCTTGAGGCGTGTCCACACGTTTACGTCTGGGTGCGATCGAGTGCGTTGCAACCACGTGCGACTGCCTATGACGAAGGAACACTGATGCCACCTATTGGCAAGCTGTAGAACACTTCCGACCGGAGTATATCTTGCGCGCCATTGTTTCACCGGGGGCTCGAAATAATTTTGACAATGTTATCAGTGACCATTTCTCACAGGCAGAGCACAGATTTGATCTCGCAAATACCACAGAACTTCGCTACAGTTGAAGCTTGGGCGATTAGGTTCATACTTGAGAATTAAAACGGCGTGAAGGACGAGAGACTGGATGAAGAAAGACGGACACAGCGCTGGTGTCTGTGTCTTTCATCATCCAGTCTCTCGTCCTTTCCGCTGTTTCAATTCTCCAGTACCACGGAACCTTCGGTCTAGTTGTGTGCCCATCTGAAGGGGTGTCCAAACAGGATACTACAAAACTCACGACTCCGGCAAATCGTGCGGCGCTCCGCTTCCGGCCGTCGGGGGAAATTTCCCCTGTCAAATCTGCCGGGGGGAAACTTCCTCCTGTCAAATCTCCCCTCGCTACCTCCACGGCGGCCTTGCTCTGCTCATCACGTGGGTCCGGAGAAAAACTCGCACGCTCTGTTTGCTGTCGGTCAATCGCTCAAGGCCTCCGCCGCTTTGGAGGTCCCGAAAACGGGAAAGGGAAGACTCGAGTGTGAGGGGGCAAGCCAGACGAGCGTGCATTGTGTCCGAGGTCGTGTCGTCTTCCAGCAGTTCTGTGGATTGGATCGGATTCCCGCGGCTCTTGTTCAAAACGTACCTTGTATAGACAAACAAATCTGGTTGGTTTGGAGTTTAATAAAATAAATGATATATTCTTAAGTTTTCAGTGTTTCTACATACAACTAAAAGTCTAACTGTTGCGCACTGCACTTTATTTTATTTTTCTTTCGAGCTACGAATGTGGATCTTGACAAAGAAAGCTGAGCTGGGGCGGCCGAAACGCGCACTTCGACGCAGGAATCTCCCAAATCCACCCGAAGCCGGACCTCATATCTTTGGCCTTCCTGCCGAGGTGACGGCGGTAGCAAGGTCGGCGACTTGGGGGTTGAAAGCGTTGTGAGTAAAGTTGGGGGGGGGGGGCGAGAGGAGGGCCAATAGTGTATGCGCACTGGGCGCTTTTGTCACTGGGTCTCGGGGGGGGGGGGGGGGGTTGGGGTTGGGGTTTGGGTGAGAAAAGTGGGGGAGAGAGGCGAGCCGTGGGAGATCGACAGGCATCAGGCTCACCATTGGCAGGTGCGTGTGACGTCAAGTCTGACAAGCACCGACGTCAAATAAAAGTGGAGGAGGCGACGAGGAAAGTCGTGAATTTGGCTTGGCCGGTGTCCAAACAGACATACGACCGACGACTCCCGGACGCTTCAATTTTGACGATTTTTGCAGGAATCGTGTGGCCTGACGATTTTTGTAGTAGCCTGTTTGGACAGGCCTTAATGGGTTGTAGGCCCACCCGATAAGTGCAGTTACACGGTCTTTAGATAAACTACTTACTTCTGCAGTTTTAACCCTTGATAAATTTTTTTTAAGTGGACGCAGCACCCTTCACGTGGTGTATTAAATGTTTTGAAATAAAATGACTTGGGTCTTGCGTAAAGATAGCATTTTCAATCGTACATCTTTTCGACGGGTCCGTAGGGTTGTAAAAAGGAGTAACCGTAGCATTCTGAGAGATGCCCCACCCCCAAAAGATAAACCCACTCATATTTTTTTCACGATTTGCTATTTTTTCAAAGAACATCCAAAAAAAAAGCTTACTTCTGGTAAATGCAGGGCCCTGGCCAATGGTGGCCTCGATAGAAATGTCGTTACTTAGCCTTGGCGAAAGATAAGCAAACATTGCTGAGTGGGAATGACAGTCACAAGTTTCGCAGGTTGCAGAGTCTAAAACTAGCACTTTTCAACTTTTTTTTTTTATAGCACACCGAAAGTTAGCTTACTCCTTCTTTTCGCCCGATTTGCTTTCGGTTTTTGGAGGGCTTTCTTTTCTCATGATATTATGGTAGGAGCATCCAACAACTCTTCACGGTGGCTTCTCCGAACTCGCATCCATCCTTTAGGTTCTCTGAGTAACCTCATTGGCTGCCTCCCAACGTCGCCACCACGCATCTGGTGCTTCAGTTTGTCCCTAGGAAATATTTGTCATGGCGTGACGAAAAGATTGCAGACTAGGTAATGTGAGGACCGTGGTGGCTACAGGTGCTTGCAACGCACTCTCGCGCAAATGTACAAACCAGGGTCTGAGGGGACTGAGGCTGTCACAAAGTACACCTTTCCAAGTAATCTGCTGTGGAACTTTTTTTCGGTAGTTGCACACTCCGTGTCATTACTGCTTTGCATTAGTTTTCAATTCATTTGCTGCGTGCTGTCGGGCGTGCTTGCCATTTTCCCCGGCAGCAACCTGCAACCAGTGTCCGCCCGGGAGAACTTCCTGCTGCGTTTCAGGAACCAAAGGACGAAGAAAAAAAACAGCCATTAGCTTTGTGACCTACCGTAGTCACAATTTCTTGCGTACGTGCTGTCCACACGTACCCAGGAACCGGCTTTTACGCTAGTGCGGTGCAGAGTGCAGCCTGGCACCGGGTCTTTCGAGTCGGCGCTCGTCCAACCAGGCTTGACCCCTGTCCGGGCTGCATCCTCCCAGGGTTGTGCCAGGCACCGACGGTGGCCACCCAGACGCCGGAGTGCGGCAGCGGGGAGAAGGCGTCGCCCACGACAATCCTGCAGCAGGAGCGGGAGAAGGCCCTGCTGGAGCAGCAAGTTTCCGAGCTGGTGCGCAACGCCGAGAGCAAGAAGGCCGAGATCGCCACCCTGCGCATGGAGATCAAGCACCTCAAGGTGGGTCTTCCCCGCCCCGCCCGGCACCCTCGGCTTCCTCCGACGAGGGCAATCCGTTTCGCCAGGCTGCCTCTCGTGGCTGGGAACTCTCGTACGGTCGCCGAAAGGGTGAGAACGGCAGGGGGAGCTTCTGTTGTCCCGTCTCCGGCGCGAGTTTTTCGACGACGCTTCGGCGTTTCGTGCACTTTGTTTGCGCGCAGACCCAAAGAAAGTTTGGAAGCCGGGCATTTGAAAAGCACATTTTGCTGTTCTCTTTCGGTCAGTGACTGGTGTTTTGGGAGACGAGGGAGAACAGCGCCTCTGATATTGGGAGGGGGCGACGGTCGGGTCTGCTCAAACATTACTTCGTTGCACTCTGTCATGTTTTTTGGATCAAAGATTGGTCCAACAGCCATGAAACCGGGACGGTTTAAATGGGTGCCTCGAAAGGGATGCTGTGGCCATGCAATGCAGGAGGACCGTGCGTCTGGAGACCGGTGGCAGCTGGAGGCCCTGCAGGAAGAGAACCGGCGCTTGCGGGACAAGTTGCTCCAGATGGGGGCCCCCATCGAGCAGAGCCCCTTTCCGACTCGGACAAGGAGCAGCTGCTCCTCGGGCGCTCCGCTTCAGGCTCTATGGCCAGCCTGGACGGAGCCGCAGCCAGGGAGCAGGTGGGTGCGACTGCGGTACCCGGAGCGCGTCCCCGACTGGCGCGCGTCACCGCGGCCTTATGAGCGGTTCCGATTTCCACCCGATGACGCCGTGTGAGTGTCGCGCTGTGGCCTTCCGCGATTCTGGCAGCTACCCGCCGCGGGTCGCTCTGTAGCTAGATGGTCCGCAGAAACTTTGGCAGACGCGAGATGAAACGCCGCGACAACGGCGACCCTGGCGTCGGCTCACTTTTTGGCGGAGTTCCTTTGGCCCACCGCCGAGATCGTGACGTCTGGCAACGTGACACGCCATCTTTTACAATGTCATTTGTTGCCGCTTCAGGATTGTTATGGAAGTATGGGCGGGATGGGACGCTAAATCCGTCTGTTGCAGACGCCTTGCAGGCACCGTAATTAATCTATGCGTTGTGCAAAGATACGAGAAATGGAATACTTACGCGTATTACCAGAGATCTTGTTGTATGGTCGATAGTTTTCGTTCGAGCGTGGTTCGGACGCCCCGTAGACGCACCCGCACTCTCCTGTCCCCGCTGTGGCACCTGCAGGCCAAGTCTACGGAAGGGGCTTTGTCGGACGCAGACGTGGGGGAGTCATCTCCCGGGGCGCCCCGGCTGGAGTGGGACAAGGCCAGCACGAGCAGCCTGAGCGAGATGTCGGTGGCCTGCCTCCAGGACCGCATCATGCAGATGGAGGAGACGCACTACAGGTTGGGTCCCCTGCATGGGCACACACCTATACTCACACTTGCACTAACAGATGCACGCTCACTCACCCTCACACTCACTTTCTCTCACACTTCCTCTTATACTCACTCTCACACTACAGTTGAACCTCGATTTAATGAAACCCGATTTTACGAATTTCTCGATTTAACGAACAAATTCGAATACCCCCCGCAGTTGCCCATAGGCTTAATGCTTTTACGAACTCGAAATAACAAACAAAATTCGCCGCCAAACCCGATTTAACGAAGTATTCCGGGAAAAAAGATGCATAGAAAAAAGGTTTTTCCAAATTTATGGCGTGTAGAATGTCTGGCAGTGTGCTGCCGGCGTAGGAGCGGTACAATCGACGCAGTGGATGCATTCTCGTTTTAGTTCTTACGAAACTACAAACCGAAACCGGACGAAACGACAGACTGCGCATTTCTTTCTAGGCTTTGGATCAGTTCCACCAGATGGCGAAAGCGGCGGCTGGTGCTTCATCTCGCGTGCGACAGATGGCAGCACTGACGCTCTTTAGCTCCCTCCGCGCCTCCGCTGCTTTCGCCACGACCGGTTTCCACCCTATCGCCTGTGTCCTTCAGCTCTTCGCACACGTTAGTTTTCTTTCTTCTGCTTTGCTCCGTGCATTCTGCGTCGTCGAAGGATGGAGCCTCCGAAGAAGAAAAGAAAAGTACTGACCCTTAAAGAAACGGCGAACATAATCCGTGCTGTCGCGAGCGGACAAAAAAATGTGACGTGGCCGCGGAACACGGCATCCCGGCAAGCACACTTTCGACCATCTTGAAGGCAAAGGACGCCATCATCCTTGCGATTTCCTCTGGGAACGCGTGCCAAGAAAAAACACCTGAAGACGACCCCGTACGAGAAGCTGGAGGAAGCCCTCTTTATGTGGTTTAACGACATGCGAGCCAGAAAAGTCCCACTGAGCGGGGAAGTGGTGCAGCAGAAAGCGCTCGGTTTCGCGTGTTTGCTCGGCTTTGACGAGTTCAAGGCAAGTCCCGGCTGACTCTCGTGCTTCAAAGAGCGCTATGGGATCGTTGGTGAAGTGTTGAGCGGGAAGTCATCCAGCGTGAACAAGCAAGGAGCCGACGAGTGGTTGTGGAGAACGTGCCGGAGATCCTGGGGAGGTACGCCGTGCAAGATGTCTACAACGCGGATGAGAGCGGTCTGTTTTATCAGATGCTGCCGGGCAAGACGCTTGCTCGGAAAGGGGAGCCTTACCATGGTGGCAAGCAGAGTAAACAGCGACTTACGCTGTTGCTGTGCGTCAACATGGATGGCAGTGATAAGCGCGATCCGCTCATCATTGGAAAGGCCGAGAATCCTCGGTGCTTCAAAAGAGTTAAAAAACTATCGGCGGAGTACGTGTCGAATATCAAAGCCTGGATGAGCCGCGCGATCTTCTAGGAGTGGCTAAAAAGCTTCGACGATGACATGGGCTGCCAAAAGAGGAATGTGTGTCTGCTGTTGGACAATTGCACGGCGCACCACATTCCGGAGCTTCACCTGAAGAATGTGCAGTTGCGGTTCTTTTTCCCCAATGCGACTTCCGTCATTCAGACCCTAGATCAGGGGATCATCAACAGTGTGCAGGGGTGGTCCAGCTGCGCCAATTGCGCCATTTTGATAAATTCTCCTTTACCTGCGCCTTGCTGCGCCTAAAGACACAAATTGTGCAAAACTGCGCCAAACCGCGCCAAACTGCGCCAAAAAGGGCTAGTCGGTCCGTGAACGAATCCTTTTTTGGAAGAATGGCGTTTTCGGCTGGCAACCCGGTGGGAGTTTTATTTTCTAGGCTAGGTGGCGCAAGCTGCCGGCCGATATAAAGGGCAGAGCCGTTACCATAGCCATCACAATCCAATTCAGGTTTCCGGCCCAGTGGCATTATTGCGCATTATTGTTTTGTTGCGACCGTTTTGATATGCGGCGTTGTGGCTGTTCATTTCTGCATCGCCACTACTAAGTCCTCTTGAAGATGAGCCAACGTGAGTACTTTTTTTTTCTGCATGCGCGTTTTAAGTTACAGACCTTATAGTAGAAATTTGCTCGGACGCTCGTTCACCGGCAGACCAGCGGCATCATTACCGAACGTGGTACTCTTTTCTATCGCGTGGTCGTTGCTTGATTTCCTTGTTGCGAATTGTTGCGTGTTCCTTTTCATGTCAAATGCCGTAAACGATTGGTCACCCCTTGGTTGTCATACTGTCGCACTGCGTGCGAACTCAGAATAGAGCTTACAAACATGTTTAATAAATCGCTATAGTTTCGGATTCTCGGACGCCTTGAGTATATTTATCACGATCACGAAAAACAGGTCGACTTACAATTGTGTAAATACATATTCACCGCGGTAACTTTAAAGTTTGTAGATCATGGCAAAAAAGTTTTGGCGTATTTTCTTGGTTTGTTTAAAATTGTAATTTTGTCCTTTTTTTCTAGAGCGAAGCACCAAGTTTAAAGACTCAGTACTCAGTGAGGTGGACTCAAATAATGATTTAATTAGTCTCTGGTGCAAAAAGGGGACTCACAAAACTGATGCATTTTGTGTCCTCTGCGATTCATCAATTTCCTGCGCACAACATGAAGTAGCTGCCATCAAACATCACGCAGCATTGAAGAAACATGTTGAAGCTGCTGCAAGGCACAGAGATGAAGACGGAAACCTTCAGCCCCCCAAATTGGTGCAAGCCGCATTTGATTTCTCACAAGGTGCTTCTGGCACATCACTCCAAGACCAAGTGTGGAAAGCGGAATCAATTTTCGCTATGTCCGTTGTTTCAAAGTCTATCCCTTTCTCGTGGGGAGACAGTGCTACGGGAATGTACGAGTGTATGTTCCCGGACAGCGAGGTTGCTAAGAAGTTTAGCTGCAGCAGGTCCAAGTTATCACGCATCGTGTCCGATGGACTCGGCCCTTACTTCAAGTCCAGAGTTGTGAGTGAGCTGTGCCACCCAAATGTTTTCTTCTCCGTGATGATCGACGAAACCCCAAAGCCAGAGCAAAGAACGCAGCAACTGGATGTGCTTGTTAGGTACTTTTCTAACAGCCAGCAACAGGTTGTCGTTGAGCATGTGCAATCGTACAACCTCGGGCGTGCCACCGCGGAAGTAATTGTGGGCTGCGTAGAAGACGCGCTGACTGAGCTACCGAAGAGAGGGCTTGTTTGTTTTTTCAGTGACGGGCCTAACGTCATGGAAAGCGTGAGGAACAAGCTCCAAAAGGATATGCCATCAAGTTTGGTTGACATCAACAACTGCAACCTTCACAAAGTCCACAATGCTTTTGCAAAAGGTCTCGATGCGTTTGGCTCGGATGTTGAGGAGGTCGTCCGAAACGTCTACTACTACTTCAAAAGCGCTGTTCGTGCTGAAGCCCTCGGAGAATGTCAGGAGGCTCTAGGGATTGCTTCTAATGTGTTTCTGCGTCATGTCTCCAATCGCTGGCTCACACTTCAAGATTCACTGTGTCGTGTCCTAGAACAATTTGAAGCGCTGAAGTCATACTTTCACAAGGCAAGCATGACAAAGCAGCGAGTGGACACTCAGAATCTTCACAGCAAGCTTGCTGCAGCATTTTCAAAGAAAGACCTTTATGCCAAGGTGTTGTTCTTGAAGAACTGTGCCGAGCTTTTTCTCGGTTTCAGACACTGTTTCAGAAGCAAGAGCCCCTGCTACACATACTCCACGCGGAGTTGCTTTCTCTAGTCCAGCGAATCCTCAGCCGTTGTTTGAGGAGTGCAGCCTATGTGGACAAGAGTGCGGAGGAACTGAAGAAACTCGATGTGCAGGACTCTACCCTGTGGAAAACCAAACCAGAAGTGGGTATGGACACTGAGCAGGCAATGCTGAAATGGGATCCAGGTGAAAAGAAGCGGTTACTTCTTGGGGCCCGTGCCTTCTACTTGGCTCGCTCGAAAGACCTCCTGCAGAAGCTGCCTCTTGACAATAAAGTCCTTCAGCACACAAGTCTCTTGGGATTGCAGCCCAGCGACGTGGAGTCAGAAGTCCGATCCTTGCGATACCTTGCTTCCGAGCTGCCTCAAGTGCTTGAGAGCGACCACGTGTCATCACTGGTCGATGAGTGGCATCTGCTGAGATGTGACTCTGCTAACAGCCTTCAGTTGATGGAAGATGGACGGATCGACACTCGTTGGGCTACAGTATTTCAACAAAAGTGCGCAGCTGGTCAGCAGAAGTACCCACTGTTGTCAAGGCTAGTAAAAGCGCTGCTCTCTCTACCTCATGGCAACGCGGACTGTGAGCGAGGCTTCAGTGAGAATAAGCATCTCCTTGAAGGCCGAGCCTCATTGTGCATTGCGAGCATCAACAGATTGCGTCAAGTGAAGACCTACCTGCAGAGGTATGATGGAGATGCCACAAAGGTGCCCCTGTCACCAGACCTTCTGCGAAGCGTCAAAAGAGCAAGAGCCCGGTATGAGGAAAGAATTGGAAGCAGAGAGGCCGACATGAAGAGAAAAATGCCTGTCAGCGCACAAGTTGATGCTGACAACTCACATGACAAGCGCTTAAAGAAGCAGTTGGAGGAAAGGGTGATCTCGTGCCGTGCGTTGCTGAAGAGGGCGGAAGAGACCATTGATGCAGGACTGAAGTGCCAAAGCTTGGAAAAAGTAGAAGGTGGCCAAACTATGTTAGCTGAAGCCAATGCTACTTTGTCACGCACTCTTTGCGAGCTGGACGAACTGAAAAAGAAATGCAAAAATCATTGAGTCAATATTTTTTTTTCACCTGAGATATATAGCCTACAGTCAAAAGGCAAGAGGTATTAAGCAATATTTCAGTTTTCATCTGTGATATTTTGTTACATAGTTAAGCTTTAGCTGCAAGAATGTTCTGTCATAAATAAAATGGTTTTCTTATGGTGAGTTATTTTCTTTGTAAATTACTATATGAAATTCAGATGTTCGTGACACACACAAACATATATATATATATGGGGGTGAGGTAAGGTTGACAAGGGCAGCCGTAATATATATATAATAATAAAGACATGGCACAGAACTGCTCTATGTTCATGCTGCTCCAAAATGTTTAGTTTTCCTGATACCAAGGTGCTCCAAAACGAGCTTTTCCCTGCTCCAAAAGTGGAGTTTATGTGATACGAATTGCTCCAAAATTGGGTTTTTCTTGCTCCAAAAATTGCTCCAAAACCTAAAATGGCTGGACCACCACTGAGTGTGAAATGCGCATATAAGCGTAGGGTCATCGAGAAGCTCCTGCTGAACTTTGAAATCAAACGTGAGACCAAGATCGACGTGTACATGGCGATCGAGATGGTGGCAGCATCATGGAGAGCAACCCGGTCCTCGATCGTTCTGAACTGTTTCCGGCATGCTGGCTTCCACACTTCTACTTCCGAGGCTGCGTCAGGCTCTACAAGCCCGCAACACGAGCAGGAAGTGGCATCGCCCAGTTGTTGGGAAGAGCTTCGTCGGCGTGACCAGGTGCCGCAGATCAGAACTTTGACGACTTCGTGAACGCAGACGCGGACACTGACACAACAGAAGTTCCCGACGATGAGGAGATAGTGCAGCTTGTTTCCAGCGCACAAGAGGAGTCTGAAGATGCGAACGATCCGGATGCTGTCGAAGCTCCCGTGCCCACACCAAGCCAGGTGATGGACGCCGTCGAACTTCTGAGACGGTTTGCTGGGGCACACGAGGGTGCCGAAGACGCTTTGACTTCACTCGCCAGCTACGAAAAGTGTGTGCGCCCGCTACTCACGGAGCGCGCGCAGGCGAAAATCACTAGCTTTTTTACTAGGCAATAAATTTGTCGTTCTCTCCAGAGCTGTGAGCTTTTTTTTTTTATTTTCTCGACACGCGCACGCGGTTGTGCTCTCGCTCATTTGCAAAGTTCTTGTACGCGCATTTTTTAAAAAGTTTCGGCAGTTTCGGCTTGTGGACAGCGCAAATGTGATACCGCGGTAGTTTGTAGGATGCCGCTGCACCAATACTTCAAATTTATCAAATCCTACACCCGAAAAATGGCTTTCCCGATTTTACTGAAGTTCCCGATTTAACAAAATAATTTGCGGGTCCCGGTGACTTCGTTAAATCGAGGTTTTACTGTATTCTCGTTCCTTCACTCACACCCTCTCTCTTTCATTCTTTCATACCCACTTACTTTCACATACTCTCTCGTACTCACTCACTCACACACTTGCTCTCTCTCTCACACACTTACTGTCTCACTCACCTAACTGTCTCACTCTTTCACACACTCATTTACATACTCACTCATTCATACGTCGACCTACACGCTCGCTTACTCTCACACCCATTCACATATTCATTTACACGCTCACTCATTCACACACATTTATTTGCACGCTCACTCACTCTCACACCCATTCACACACTCATTTACATGCTCGCTCATTCACACACTCATTTATGTGCGCTCACACTCAGCCATTCAAACACTCATTTACATGGTCGCTCATTCACACACACATTTACGTGCTCTCACACTCACAGCCATTCAAACACTCATTCACATGCTCACTCATTCACACACTCATTTACACATTCACTCATTCACACACTCATTTCCATACTCACTCTCTCTCTCACCCATTCACACACTGATTTACATGCTCACTCATTCACACACTCATTTACATGCTCACGCACTCTCACACCCATTCAAACGCTCATTTACACGCTCACTCATTTACACATTCACTCATTCAGACACTCATTTACACGCTCACTTATTCACACACTCATTCATTTACACGCTCGCTCACTCACATTCATTCACACACTCATTTACATGCTTACTGATTCACACACCGATTTACACGCTCGCTCACTCTCACACCCATTCACACACTAATTCACACGCTCACTCAATCACACACTCATTTACGCGCTCACTCACACACTCTCACACCCATTCTCACACTCATTTACATGCTCACTCATTCACACTCATTTACACGCTCACTCATTCTCACACCCATTCACATGCTCACTCAGCCGCACACTCGCTCAGTCAATCATTTACTCACACACACTTTTTTTTCTCTGTCTGTCTCCCTTTTTCGGGGGGCATTCCGCAACATGCATTAACCTTTCTGACTTGAGATGGGGACGCTGGCACGAGCTGCGCCAGTCCTAAAGCGTAGGGTAGGCTCGATCAGTGTGAATCACGAGTCGGGGGTTGTGCGGCACATCCACCGGTCCCCCAAAAAGAGAGGGGAGGGTGCCGAAACGTGCGGATGGTGAAGTAGCGGGGGTTACCCTGGGGTTCACTAGATCAGCCGTACGAGCTGCGCTTAGAACAATGGCACTCGATTCCGGTGCCATTTTGGTGCTTGGCGCAGAGCGTTTGCAACTGGCGATCGTTATGACTCAAAAACGCGGCTTCCCGAGCTCGACGTGCGGCGTCGGAAAGCTTGGGCGATACCGTATTGCTCTTTCAAGGTCCGTTTTATTAACACTTTTGGGGGACGGAAAAGCGATTCCGGATAGAGCTACAGACGATTGGCAGCAACGATTTTAAGTAGCAAGATGGCTGGTGTGTCATTACTCTAGAGACGCTCGTGGGCTTCGGGGACCTTCCTTGGGGCCCCAAAGCCCTCGACCGTCAATCAAGCCAAGCGACAAAACAAAATTTTTTTCATTGATGCCAGCTTTTCACGAAGCTAAATAGACCAAACCACGCGCGCTGAGCGAGTAGAGTTGATTATTCTCCGTTTCAGAATCTCAAACACGGATTCTACGCATTCAGTTTTTTAAAGTTACCTTATTGTGATTGTAATCATCCAATACCCCCCTGCCCCCCAATGGATGGGGTCCCCCGTCACTTTTGCCGATCCGAAATGGAACCCGGAAACATTGGTGGTCGAGAACCATTGCTCTGAAGCGTGGCTTATTCGGCGATTCTGAGGTTCTCCCGGAGCCTGAGGCATGTAGCCTTCCGTTTTCCATTGCAGCACCAACGAGGAGCTGCAGGCAACGCTGCAGGAGCTGACGGATCTGCAGGACCAGCTGACGGACCTGCAGCTGGAGAACGAGCGTTGCGGGGACGAGAAGTCCCTGCTGCTGGAGTCTCTCTGCTCGCAGACGGAGAAACTGGAAGAGTGCCGCTCCCAGAACGAGCACCTGCGGGTGCTGCTCTTCCAGCAGGCCTGCCCCCGGGAGCAGCCCAGGGAGCACCACTACGTCGAGCTGCTCAAGGCAAGCAGACCCGCGTGCCATTCTTTTCGAGCGTCGGTCGGTCGACCGATCTCGCTAAGCGTTGGGTGCGTGCGTGACGCCGCCATGACGGTAGTCCAGAGGAGACGGGCGGCGGCACACAAGATTCTGCTCGTGCAGTCCAGCAGTGGGGTTGTGACAGTTTCCACGATGCATGTTGGTAGTGGGGGCGTGATGAAACTGGCTGGTGAGCTTGGTCTATGCATTCCGTTTCGTTGGCTGGGGTCCGATTGTGGTCCCAGGTGAGAGCAAGGGCTTTCTTGGCTGCGTATTGAACGTGGCTTCGCAGCTTTCTGCTTGGTGTATGAAAGCCCAGCCAGAAATTTTTGACCGGTTTACCCGTTCGAGAGTTCACGATTGGGCAGTATTTTGGCAAAAACTTTACAGAATGGATAATTGGGCAATTCGTTTGTGCCATATATTGCCGCGTATAAAGCGCAGACCGCATGGTGCGTTTTTCTACACGCGAAAACGCGACGTGCTATGAACACTCGCTCGGAAGCTGACGCGGGGGCACCCGCATGCAGACAAAGCCAAGCGCCGCCGGCCGCGCGATATCAGCGTTGCCAGATAACAGAATCCTCAACACGCGATGTAAATGTTGACGCAAATACTACAAAATGAGAATTAAATGAACAAATAAGTAAATAAAACGGGTTTGTGTGTCAAAAGAAACACATTTTCAATTTTTATATGGAAAATAAAAATGCTTTTGAACACTTTCGAATGTGCTGAATACGAAACAGCGTACTGTGCAGGATCACGTGATAGTTCGACCGACCCTCATTGGACGAGAGCCGCTTCGACGCCTCGGCGCGCGCGTCTTGTTCTGGGTCGGCTAGAAACCAACGCTCCCGCGAAAACGTGCGCCCACGCGCAGGAAATGACGTCAGTTTGACGCGCCTGAATCGCGAGCAAAAACGCGCCATGCGGTCTGCGCTTAAGTCAGCCTTTCAAGACTTGGGTATCTCAGATTAGGGTATCTCAAAAATATATATCTAAATATGTACAGGGTGTTCCTTGTAACTTTAGCCAAGCTTTAAAAATATTTTGGTACATTTTAAGAGCACGAAACCAAAGGAATAAGTTTATTCATTGTTTGGAGCAACTCGGGCTATTTTTTGTATTATTCCCAATGAATTAATCATTTAAGATTAATTAATGAACTTTTGAAATATTCAATTTAGAGCGAAGGTTTTAATGACAAAGTTGTAGAGTGTCCTCAGGAACATCCAATTCACTGGCTTTTATCAAGAAACCTCGAACAGTTCGTTTTTCTGGGCTTCAAAAAAAGCCCAGGAATTACTGAAAATGACATGTGACTTTGCGCTTGAGAGCCTTGATTGCAGCGCTCTCAGCCGTGGCTTGAATAAACTAGGCCCGCATGCTGAATAGAACACTGTTGACAGTGCGTTGTTGAAATATTCACGTTTTTTCTAATTTTTTTATAATTCGCTAGCTCTTTTCGATGCCCTGAAAAACGAACAGTGTTAGAGGTTTCTTGATAAGAACCACTGAATTGGATGTTTCTGAGGATGCTCTACAACTTTGTCATTGAAACTTTTGCTCTAAATTGAACATTTTAAAATTTTATTAATTGATCTTAATTAACTAGTTAATAGGTCAAAGTACGAAAAATAGCCTGACTTGCTCCAAACAATGAACAAAGTTACAGTCGCCGACCGATTATTCGGACTTCGCAGGGACCGAAAAACGTCCGAATAATAAAGCAGTCCGAAAAATCAGCAGATTGAAAAACTTGCCTTTATTACTTCCAAGTGAGCTTAAAAAAGCCGTAAATAGTGCCTTCTTTTAGGTTACGCCTCAGTTTGCGTTCGGCAACTTTCTGTTAGCTTGAGAACCTTTGCCTTTTCTAGTGTCATGGTCGAGTACTTTTCGCGCTTCTTAACGACACATCGCAGCGGCAGAACAGATGGGGCCATGACGTCCAAGCCAGCGTTGTCATAACGAGATGAATGGCACAAATCTAGGACCGCAACATGGCGACTGGTGACGCGCAAGTAAGGCGGATGTGGCGGATGCGCGTCCGCTCTCACTTCCACATCATCATCATCATTATAATAATGATGATGATGATGACGTGCAGCTAAATGGAAAAAATAACTAGCATAGCGTCACCTAGCGGTAGGACTCGGGAGCACTCAAGTAGCGCTGCCAAACCCAGCCCATCCAATTGCAGCCAACATAGAATTCTAAATGGCCGCTTCTCGTTGGTGTTTCCCGCTGATCGCTCGCGACGATTTTGTCTGAATAATTGAACTTTCGGACTTCAAGCTGTCCGAAACATTGGTCGTGAATATACACTATTTTTATGGGTAAGTCACGGTTCCGCCTTTAGGCCCGAAATATCGAATGAGTCCGAATTATCAGAGTCCAAAAAAACAGTCGGCGACTGTATTCCTTTGGTTTTGTCTCCCTCAAATGCAACAAAATACTTTTAAACCTTGGCTAAAGTTATGTGAAACACCCGGTATGTATATACCTTATGTGCACGAATATAATGCGACCACAAATATACCGCGAAAGCAGTTTTTGATGCCCTCCAAAAAAATTAAAAAATTATTACTATTATAACGGGAGCCGAGGCCGCGCTCAATTTCTCGCACGGGGGGCATAGCAGAAGTGAAAAGTCAATGGAAATGAAAGAAATATCAGTTAATGTTTTGACTGCACTCATCCCGACTGCTCAAGTCCTTCGTTCACAATCCACTTGGCGACTAGGCAGATAGGCAGCAGCACCGCACCACTTGTCTGGTAGTTCCTTTTTCTTCGGGGTGGGCTCCTCGGCAGCCCACAATCCAAGCAAGGCACGAAACAGAAGCACCAACACACAAACACCAGACGACTCTGGAGCAGAAACTAAAAAGTGCGCAGGCAGAAAAAATGTTGCTGAACCCAATACACGATCACACTTTTTGTTCTGGTCCCTCCGCATAAACAAACCTCGGGTTGCACAATTGCGTAAACGCGGTCGGTGGTCTTTTGGCTTGGCTTGTGTTGACTTGACTTGGCCTGGCTTGGCTTGGCTTGAATAGACCGATCTCACCAAGCGTTCCACGCATGCGTGACGCCGCCATAACTGTAGTTCGTAGGAGGCAGGCACCAGTTCACGAGACAGCTCATGCCGCTCGAGCTCTCTGCTCGCGCAGACCTCCAGCAGGGTTGTCGCACGTGCAGAAAGACTACAGCTCCCACGATGCATGTCGGCAGCGGTGGCGTACTCGAACTAGCTGGTGAGATCGATCTATTGGCCATTGCCCGCATTCCCGCATGGCGCGCGCGCTTTGTTTCTGCTTTGTTTCTACGGCTGCGTGGGTTGTACAAACACAAAAGCGATAAAACTCCTTTTTTATGTTTTCTGTTCGCCCTTCACGTGGCCCAATAGCCAATAAATTCCCTTCCACACCCCACTTCTTTTCCCACCCGATCTCCTGCATTGAGCCGGAGGGATGGCTTTCTCCTCTGGCTTTTTACAAACTCACGCGCCTCATGGCTGAACTCGATTCCGAATATAATGCGAGGTGCGTTTTGGAGCACATAATTTAGAAAAAAAAATCGCGTTATATTTGTGCAAATACGGTATATATATAAACAATTTTTTTGGAGGGGGGGGGGGTTAGAATTTGAGGGTGTTTAGGCCTATATTTGGAGTCTGCCTGTATGCAAAAATACATATTCATCTTGAATCGGTGCAACTAGGCAGGGTTGTCCAGTCTCTCTCTTCGTCCGTGTCTAGTTGCATAGTTTCAAGATAACTTCTCACCGGCAGGCGAATGGTGAGAAAGGTTTTGCAGCCTCTGATGTGTCTGTCCCGGAAGCTCCTTCATTCACTGTTTGACGTCGGTTTCTGTACAGCAGCCAAAAAAACTCTAGGCTTGCTAATGAAGTGTGGGTTGTCAATCGCTTTGCATGCGAAATAGCAAATGATCGCGATTCCAGCCTGCGTCTGATATCACTTCGCGCGGCACTCGGTTCGCAGGCAAACAATCCACTTTCTTTTTTTGTTAGCAGGTGACGTAGGGTGTTTTCTTGTTTAATTTTCGTCTACGGACGACACTTCATAGCACACAAACATTTCATTCTTCACTTAGCGTCAGCATGTGAACCATCTGCTACCGATTTCTTAGCTCATTCTGTAAGAGGGAAAGTGTTCCTCCGCTCTCATTGTGACAAAGTCGGACCCCAACAGCGGTCATTCTCGGGGCCCATTTCCATAGGGATTCTGCAGTTTCTGTGTCTGGTTGTTCGATCCTCAGATTCATAAAGGGAAAAAGAAGTAAAAGCTTAGGAATCGGGCTGCTTTCGTAACCAGCACATGGACGGAGGGTGGGTAGTTGCTTCTTTTATCATCTGTGCTTTAGCAGTCCATTACAGATTTTGAGCAATGTGAAATAAAAACAGCTTTGGCTGATAAAATGGACCGTCAAAGGAGCTCACTGGTCAGTTTGGAACGGCAGCCAATGTTTTAGTAAGATGCTTAGCTCGTGACTTGTTCGGCTTCAGAACGGCAAGAATGGCAGGTGCCAGTCTGAGACTTTTAAGGGAATTGGTTTTTGGAGTTGTAACAAATCCTCGTTTGTTGTCGACTTTTACGGTTTATCTGGCGTAAAACCGTTTCAGTTGATTGCATAGAGTCCAGGGGTTCTCAAACTTCTCCATTTCGAGGAACACCCATCTCTCTTTGCTGGTAGCCAAGGAACCCGGCCCAGTCTTGACATTGGCGTAGTGAAACAGTGCAGAAGCCTACTGACCTTGTTAACAATAGCGCACATAGTAGAGATTGTTAGGCACATAGTTACGCACTATGTGCCTTTCTAGGAGCTCCAGGGGAACCCCTGGGCTCCTAGGAACTCGGGGTCTTTCAAGGTATTCTCAGGCATTCTGAAGCTCCCAAGTTTTTTTACGACCGTTCCTGCCTCTGAGTAAACAGGTTTTCCAGTTTAAGCACTACTTTAGCAGATCGGAGATATTTGCTAATACGTGACTCGGTGCCAAACACTCCCTTGTGTGTGCATTATTTTTTACAAGGGTCCCGTACTGCCTTCATGCATCGTTGCCAAGACAGGGAGGGGTTAGTCGGCTGCCATCCGAAGCAGATAGGGGTACCTCGAGATGGAAAAGTTTGAGGACCCCTGCCATCAGGGGCTTAGCCAAAGAGGGGGGGGGGAGGGCTTATGGAAATCCAGTCCCCCCCCCCCCCAAAATCCAGCCAACCCTATAATATACACATGCATTTTGACCCCACCTCCCCCTCTCCGCACCCCAAGTCATAGACATCCCAGCCACCTCAGCCCCCTCAAAAAAAATTCCTGGCTACGCCACTGCGTGGCATACACCGCTCAGGCTCTTCAAGCTAGAATAATGAATGTAATGCAGCACAAAAGCACCAACAATCACGTTGTAAATTGTGTCTCCATGTTGTTCTTGTCTTCCCCCCGCGTGTGCCCTGCAGAAGAGCCACGAGGAGCAGCAGTGCCTGCGTGGACGTGTGGAGCAGCTAGAGTCTGCCCTGGAGGGCGCCAACCGGGAGGCCCAGGACCACCAGCGGGACCTGGGCAGCCTGGCACACAGGGTGTCCCTGCTGCAGGCGGCCCTGGACGCCACCCACCCGCCTCTGTTGGGGGTGGGGGTGGCACCCGTCCACCTTCCCGCGCCACGGAGGACGAGCAGCAGCAAAGGAAGAGGGCGGAGGAGGAGGAGGAGGAGGAGCGGCAGAGGGAGCAGGGGCTGCAGGAGCAGCTGGCCCTTGCCCAGAGGGAGGCCACCCGCCTCTCGGAGCTGCTCAGCCAGGTGCAAGATGAGACGCAGGCTGCACACGCGCAGGTGGGTGGGTGGACGGGACGGGGAGGGAGGGCGCCCCTTTAGAATGGATTTCTCGCTCTTAATGTACAAAGCATACAATGTTGGAAGTAGGTTCTTCAATACAGTAAACTTTCGTTAGTTCGACCTCGGTTAATTCGACTTTTCGTTTAATTTGATCGTGTTCAAAAGTCCCAGCGAGCGCCCATACATTTCTGTGGGAGGAAAAGTTTGATAGCTCGAACTCGGGAAGACTCCTCATCGGATAATTCGTCCGGGAGCGAATGCGCGCGGGCTCACATTGCACGGCACCACGGCCGAAAAACCACCAACGTACGGCAGAACACGGGCTCTTTGCTGCAAAGCCGAACGTGCGCAAATATCCTGCTCCTCTACGCCGTTGAGATGGACTGTAGCGAATGACATGAGCCAGCGCAACCAATCTGGCGTGGGGTAGCGTGGAGAACATAGCATGTGGTCAGGTGCAGAGACAGCGCACGCTCTCAAAAGCGCTTTTCTGTAGCATCATATGCGGTCCATCTTGCGCGCCAAAAAGCGCGGGTTCTTTTTTTTTTTCTTCTCGCCGATGGTGGAGAAAGTCAAACGCTCCTTGCAACTAGTGAACGCGGCCGTTCATTGGTTGTTGCCTTCTGGACGCAGCGGGAGGCGCGACGCCTGGACGCAAAATATCTGGATCCTCCAGATGCGCCGGAAACCGCCAAAAACGCTGCGTTTCGTCTTGGCGCCGGAAGTGACGTCAAAGCACAGGTGCAGACTCGACGCAGACGCGGAGAAAAGCGCGCCATGTGGACTAGCCAAAGCTTTCTCAGCGCGTGCTCACAATGCGCTTTTCTGTAGCATCGTGTGCGATCCATCTTGCGCGCCGGAAAGCGCGGGTTCTCTGTTTCCTTTTTTTCTTTTTGTTGTTATTTTTCTCTTTGTCGCCGACGGTCTGGCTGCCCAGCGCCAAAGTCGGCTCGTGAAACTTGTTTTTTTTTTAGTGCGCGATTTTTTGAGGATGTGACGTTTGGTTATGCTGCTCTCCGGAGCATGCTTTTGGACACGCGTTTTAAGCGCAGACGGCAGCAGATCATCGGTGAGTACTTTGACAATAAAAGGAAGTTTAATTTTAACCGATTTTCTGTCCTTTTTTTAATTCAATCATTCGGATAATTCGACCAAATTTCAAGGTCCCGTCGAGGTCGAATTAACGAAAGTTTACTGTATAGGTATAGGAAATTTTTTCAACGAAACTATTGTTTTATTGCTTGGTAGCTACACATTGAACACTGAACTTTAATGTGTTGTGAAGTCACTAATAACTATTCAATCTAACAATTGCTTTCAACATTGCATTTTTCATGATTTGTAATATCTACCCTTGTGAAGCATGATTTTGTTTTGCTTATAATTTTTCAATATTGTTTTTGTGAAAAAAAGGCGAGTTAATTGTAATTATCCTAAGGACTAATCTACCGATTAAAGAGAAAAAAAACAGATATCTGTAATCAGCAAAAAAACAGTGAAAAAAAAGAAGCCATTTACAACTCCCTGTAACGCCGAATTAGAGCGGAGCTCTGACGAGGAGAAGGGAAAGGTAATGGGGAAGTGGGTCAGGTGACCTCGGGGGGGGGGGGGGGGGGGGGAGGGCACGGCGGACGTGACCTCGCGGGGTGCCGCCGCCCGACGCCGCTCAAGCCTGAAGTCGGGCGCCTAAGAGCTGCGCTCTAACTCTGGACACGCTTGCGCTGTTTTATTGGGTTTGGTCAAAAAAGCCAGGAAAAGAAAGCTCCAATTAAGACCAGTGTTCCCCACGTTCTCGTACAAACAAAAGCATTCTGGTGAACTGGTGTCGCTTTTTCCATGTTGCCCTCGTATCCCCTGTAGACATTTGTGGGATGGATTATAGCTTTATGGTGAATTCCACTCGTAGATCCGGAGCGCTTTCCAAAATCCATGAAGGAGGCGAAATTCCGCTCCGTGGGACCCGCTCCGAATCGGCGAGCGGAAGATGGACTGGCATTTTGGAGCGACGCCTCACCTGCGCGTCCTCGGCCGTTCAAAATGGCCGCTGCTCGAACTTGACGAGCTCCGCCAACGCTTAGCCGACTGATTTTCCCGACGATCAGTGACAACGGCCACTGCTTAGTTGCAGAAATAACACACGACACAGGACGGGCAGAGAATGTCCGTACTACGGAGCCCATGTCACAAATAACGAGGAAGACGTCCACATTCGGCACCGTCATACCTTTCTGGCCGCCTCAAAGCGGCGGGCACGCACAGCGATTGCCATCGGTGGAGTTCAAATTGCTGGTACTACTTTAATAAACACAGGAGGTAACAAACCATCACTGGCACGGTCGTTGCCTGATCTCTTCTTGCTTTATTGCACGAGTAAATGCCGGTGGCATGCAGCGTACAAAAAGTAAACAATCAGCGGCTGAAAAAATGGAACAGGCCTAACCTCAGCGCCTGCCTCCTTCCGATTTTCTGTCGTTCTTTTTCCTTCGTTCTTCCTCTCACGACTGGCAGATGTGCAGCGCCTCCGATCGGTCACGCTCCTGTCCCGGCTTTCACCGCGAGGCAGAAGCGTTCGAGCGCTTTCGACATCCCGCGCAAACAACCGACGCATCCGAGAAGACCCTGCTCGACCGACTCGACTCCGCCCCTTCGTCGACGGCGCAGCCGCCGGCAATGCCTTCGTCGCGCATGCGCCACCGTCAGCGGAGGGGAAATGACGAGCGCGCTCTGTGGCGCTCTGTCAACTTCCGTGGGGCAGATCTGTGAAATCCCGCAGATCAAGTTCGGGGGAGTTGAGCAAGGCGCTGCACGGGGCGGGTAGCTGCCAGAGATCTACGAGCAAAAGACGACCGAGCCGAGCCAAATCTGCGAGCGGAATATGCGCGTCGAAATGGAGCGCTTTTGGAGCGCTCAAGATCTGCGAGCGGAATTCACCATTAGAGTGCCCCAACTGCCATTTTGTTGCGCTATGGGCAGACCGCATATAGTGCCACTCTACTCCTATGGTAGGCATTTTGTGTTTGCTAAACAAATCAAGTGTTATGACAGTTCTTTTGCAAGTGTGATGTTCTTTGAATGCGATGAATCTTTCCTGAAGCATGTCACAATCAGTGTGAACTACCGTATTTACTCGCAGAATGAACGCACTTTTTTCCCGAAAAATCGAGGCAAAGTTGGGGGTGCGTTCATTACGCGAGGTAAAATTTTGCGTCCGTATTTACTCGCATAATGAACGGACCTTTTATCCCGCAAAAATCGACGTAACTTCTTATCTCTTTGCGCGCGGCGCGGCAACTCCAAAACCAAACTGCGATGCAGAAACAAAAAAAAAAAGCTCCTCTCCATGTTTTTTTTCTTGCTTCCGTGTTTGTTTTTTTTTCCCCGCCTTTCACAAGTTGTTTTGTTTGCCCACGCTGCCCATGCATTCGCGACCTCGCTGCACCAGGATAGAAAAGTGTGTTCATTTCGAGGGCTTCTCGCTTCTCTTTCCAAAGTGCGAGGAGGAGGCGAGGGCAGGATCTTCATTATGTGCGCTTTGCTTAGGGCGAGGGCTTCTCTGCTTTTTTCTTTCTTCATCTCCTTGCGCGGCGGCACGCGACCCTAAAACCAAACTGCGTCGTGCAAAAAAAAGAAAAAAAAAAGCTCCTCTTTATGTTTTTTTCTTTTCTTATTCCGATGGATTTGTTTTTTTTTTTTTTGCCGTCTTTCGCAAGCTGTTTTGCTTTGCTTAGGCGAGGGCTTCTCCGCTTCTCTTTCCTATCTCCTTGCGCGCGGCGCGCAGACCCAAAATCAAACTGCGCTTGTGCAAGAAAAAAAAAAAACTTTTTTTATGCTTTTTTTTGCTTTCGTTGCATCTTTTTTTATTTTTAACGCCTTTTACAAGGCGTTTTGTTCGCTCACGCTGCCCATGCATTTGCGACCTCGCTGCACCAGGATAAAAAAGTGCGTTCATTTCGCGCGCGTGGAGGGAGGGGGTCAAAATTTTGACGCCCGAGTTGGGGGTGCGTTTATTACGCGAGTGAAAAAAAAAGTCGAAATTTTGAGAGCCGACTTGGGGGTGCGTTTATTACGCGAGTGCGTTCATTGTGCGAGTAAATACGGTATTTAAAACAACAAGTCTGTTACGATTACGCTTAAAGTTCTGAGCTGATTGAGACCTCTTGCGGACAAGTTTGAAAGTTAGGCAGGCAAACAGATGCATTTTCGAGTTTGTACCAGTTTCTGAACTATAGGAGCTAATTCAGCCAGTTTAGGCAATTCAAATGGCCCCAATTGTTCCTGAATTGAGGGGGATATCCCCACAACTCAGAAACAATTGGGGCCATTCAATTTGCCCGACGCCTCCGGAAATTTGTTTTCTGTAGAGCTCCATGGACTCCTCGACTACAGGCGTGCTTCTGGAACAAGATTCTGGGTTTTAGGAGACTCCAAAAGTGCATTTTTACTACTGTTGCTGGGTTTTTGAACAAAGATGAAAAGCACCCCCTTCACTTTCTGTTGAGCAGTTGACAAAGGCTCGTGCAAAACACTGTGACCTTTGTGGCATATTACTCTTAGGCATAGCTTATCTAAAGGCTCTAGAACGTATGTCATCGTCTCTCACGGAGCTGGAACCGTCTCTTACCCACCAGTGGTACGCAAAGTAATTTCGCGAGCTTGGGCTTTGGAGCGTGCCGGAGCGCACCGTGCGCCGCCCCTAAGACGCGGGGCTCCGTGCCGAGCCTGACGTGGGCGGTGCCGCCTCCGCCGCCCAGGTGTCCAGCCTGGAGCAGCGCGTGGAGCAGTTGGGTCGGAGAAGGCACAGCTGGTGCAGGAGTGTGAGGCCAAGTGCCGGCGGCGGCTGGAGGACAAGCGGCAGCTGCGGGCCCAGGTCGGGGAACTGCAGAACCGGCTGGCCGACACCAGCGCCCCTGCTCGGGGCCGCACGCAGGGACCTGCAGGGACCTGCGCTCCAAGCACCTCCCTAGAGGTGAGGTTGGCCGGTGCTTTAGCATCTCATGCCACCTGTGCGTCGAAAAGGTCCTAGAGTGGCAACAAGTGACGTTGCACGAGCCGGCCCGTCGCGCCGTCGGATGTCGCAATCCTGGCGGTCGGTCGCGGAGGTTCCGGCAAAGAGCACGAGCTGTCGCGAGTGTTGCCGTCGTCAAAGCGTCTCGACTCCTGGCTGCCATAGCTTCTGTGGACTGTCAGGTTGGAAAGCAGCCTACAGCAGAATGGGTCTCCACTGCTGTACCACCGCCAGGGTGGCGGTTTATGACGTCGTCGGGCAGGAGTCGAAGTACCACTTTTGAGGGTGTGGTAAACGCTCTGGTTGGAGATGTGCTCCAGGCTCCAAAATGGCAGATCCGACGAGACGTGGACTGTGGCCTCGGCGCCGGTGCGTTCTCGATAGAAATATTCGGGAGCGTGCTTGCCTAGTTGGAGTCGTGCAGCTTGTCCGAGCCGACCTTCAATTTTTGGCACATGGTACGTAGGAACCGGCTATGAAATTGTTGTGTGGTGGTGTTGCATAAAACTTAATGAAGAAGAAAACAGTGTTTACCGTAGTTGTTTATAGACTGTTTTCACAAGTGCACCACCATTTTAAAAATACTGTCACTTCCAGTATGGGCGAAAATATTGCTTTGCCGTTGCCACGTCAATAGGATGCATTTAGGATATAAAGCATAACAGTCGCCTATTCTCGTTTTGTCTCCCGTTTATTTTTGCTATTTGCAGGTTAAATGTTTTATTATATTTTGATTGCCCATATCGGATATGCCTACTTGGCAACCTGGAGACTAGAGTAAGCGAAAAAGGTCTTTAGGGACTGAATTTGCTTGGTTCGCAGACCAGCACTCAACAGTTGTGATAGGTTGGTCTGTGCCACCAGCTGAGAGAATGGGACTTGGTGTCATTTCTGACTACTATACCCCTCTCTGGACTGACTGGCGGCGCAGTCTGTGCTGCTAGATTATTAACTGGTTTGTTGCCACTTCCCTCGCTTAGCAGCGGTATTTCACATCGAGGGAGAAATCCCGGGGATTTCTCCACGGCACGCGCATCCCACGACGTAAGCGTCAGGCTTTCGCGATGTGCAAAAGCCTGGCGTTTTCATCTTGTGACACGCGCACCGGGGAGAAATTCCTGAGATTTTTCTCCGTGTGACTACCTTAGGTACTATAGTGAAATTTCGGTGCTTATTTCTTGGTCTACATATGTTCAAGGGAGCAGTATCACATTGGACACACCAATCTCTTGTTAAAAAGATAAGAAAATGAATTTTAAAGCAAATTGAAGGTTTAGCAAAGGCCCCCGGTTTATTTTGCTAAAGCCTCGTGTGTAATGCCTGTCTAGGAATCTTGACAGGTATTGACCAGTGATTTCTTTACACACCCCCCTTGTCTTTCTGAAGGCACCCCCTTAACTCACAACGACTCCTCTATTCTTAGACACCTCCTAATTTTAGCTTCCTGGGGAAACCCCTGGTAGTGACGATGCCTGTCTTGCCTAAAACTATACATGCATTGAACCTGACGTCTTCCCGCCAGCTCTCAGGTCACCATGAGAGAAGAGGGGAAGGAGGAACTCCCCTCTCATTGGGACTCTCTTTTGTTTGTCCCAGACGTCGCTATTGTCCCTTTAGAAGATTATAGAAGATTAACTGTCACTCAAAATTCATACAAAAGCAGCTTTGCGGTTAGTTGTGGTGGCCCGATTCCTAGCATGCTTCGGCCGCTTCGGTGGCTGGAACGGCTAGGACATCTTGTCAATGTCAGCCTCGCTGCAGCTTTGCTCGTCTCGAGACAGTCTATGTTCCGATTGCGCCGGATGTCGCGTGCGCTCCACTGGCTGCTCTCTGAGCGCTTGTCAGAGTGGGCCGTTTATAACGAAAGATACAGCCATCATGCTCAAAATGCAGATGTGCGATTGTCATTTACGGATGTTGTGGATCATATTCAGCATATTTCTGAAAATGACAGGTATATTTAAAATTTCGTTGAAGAATCCCTGTAAGGCTCAAAGATTCTTAATTGCAAACCTCATAAGAGCTGCTCAAAATCCACCTTTCAGAATCGAACCTAGTAGGCAGAAAGAATGGTAGTCCCATGAAAGTACTACTTATGGTGCTGTCCTTGCCAAATTGGACTACAGCACTTAGCGGCACTTGCAGTGTTGCCAAATACGCCATGCGGCACTACAACCGCCACCTACCGAATGGTTTGTGAAGCGGGTTTTCTGTGAAACGTGAGCATAAAGGGACCACGAGACGACTTCTCTGGTGAACATAAATATCTGAAGATTTTTATTGGGCGTGTGTTTTGGTGAGAAAGAATAGACCTCTAAAGGAGTCCTTGTTCTCCCTTGGTTGGCCAGACGGAAGAGTGGAAGCAGTTTGAGGTGGACCTGCTGACGACAGTGCGTGTGGCCAATGACTTCAAGACGGGAGTCCCAGCAGGATGTGGAGAGGTTGCAGTGCGATAACCAGCAGCTGCAGGAGAAGCTGGAGGCACTGGAGGCTCAGCTGGCAAAGCTCAAGGTGGGTCCTGTGGAAAGTGATTTATGATACATATACTTGCCAAGTCTCTCATATTACCTGGAAACTCCCAAATTTCGACCATTTCATACGGTTGTACGATCCACAAAAAAATCTCATGGAAAATGTAAGATAGACCCCCACCCCCCCTCTCTTCCCCACAAAACGGAGAGTTTTTGCCGTAGCAACAGATGGCAGCAATGATAGTGAGACCCAGGTGTATCTTGCTAGTATGAGCGGTGCGATACAAATGTAATGACGTCGTCTTCCTGTGAATTCATTGTCAATATTTCTTAACCCCCACCATCTTTATAAAGTCTTCTGGATTTGGTTTCTCCCAAGCTTGGCAGATATGGTGATCGTATTTTAAGAATGTTTACCGATGAAGAGATGAGCAAAATGTCTGAGCCCATGGAGCTGACCTGGGTGCTGCCTCTGCATCAGCCACAGAGTCTTGCAACCAGTACAGTCGCCGGCCATATAGGCTCCCCCGGCCGAACGCCGCCGGATCAGCAAAAATCCCGCATGTGGCCAGCGTCCCGAGCGTTGCCGCGTTTTGGGAGCCAGACTGTTGGGACCAAACCATTCGCGTTATCAAAGGGGTGGACGCATAGCTTTTATCAGGGATTCCAGCCTTTAGAAGTGTAAATCACAAAAACATGGCCGATTAGAATTGCCGTCTTCGGGTGTTGCCCCAAGTGTTCGGAGATGATGTTTTACCTGCTGATAAACTGGAGCTTGCTTTAGGCGTACATAAAGCAGCAGTGTTCGATCAATGCTCTACAAATGAAAAAAAAAAAAATTTGATATGTTATTAGGCATGACCAACAGATCCCTCGGCGAGCGAGAAGGGGCCGACTAGGAAGCCATCTGCAAAGTCATCATGTAGAGAATTACCCTTGGCGAGCAACACGCTAGCGCAGAACAATAGAGTCTCCTCGATAAAACGCTGTTCATGAAAAGTGCCTGAATCTTTATTCTGTACGACACAGATCTTTTTTGTGTTATCCATAGCATATCTCGTAAGATTAAATAAATTATTTCAAAATCGCTTGTCATTGTCAGTCTCGTTTTAGAAGATTGTAAGAAAACGTGCACTAGGATTACTCTTTGAGGTGGGAAATATTTAAAATGAAAAACCGGTGTTGCAAATCACAAAGTAGCATATAACACGGTCAGGGCTATTATGCAGTGAAGAATTTCAATAAGCCGTCTGCGTGTTACACGGAAGCAGGATTATAATCGACCGTGCTTCAGATTCATGTTCCAAAACGCAGATGTTCTGCAAACTTCCTGCGTCCACCCTTTGATAACGGAATGGTTTGGTCCAGTAGCCAGGCTCCAAACGCGGCAACGCTCGACGCAGCCGCATGCGGGGTTTGCTGCTCCGGTCGGCGTTCGTGGCAGGGCTCATATAGCCGGCGACTGTACTGCTGCGCAGAAGGTTGCAAGATTATAAGCCTATTCGTCGATCTCCCAGCATACGTCTGCCAGATGTGTGGTGTGACCATAATCTTGAAGTAAAACACCGCTACTACCGTATTTATGTGACTCGAGCACCCCTCGATTCTAAGCACCCACCCCTCCCCCCCTAGTTATCCAGTCAGAACGGTAAAAAACAAAGGTTTGCACGCGAATGTAAGCACCCCTCTTTTTTTAATGCGATTCAAAATCTGAGCGCGGAACGCCGCTGTTCTTTAGCGGAAGGAGAGACCGCGATCGCCGAGCTGTTGGGTACTGCTGATCGCTAGAAATAATTTTCAACGTCACTTGATAGATAGTGACACATGCATTGCGTGGATGCAAGCCCGCAAGCAGGCGAGTTCTTGTTGTTTCTCCTTTTCTTCTTGAGGAGTGTTGGCTGCGTTGGCATTTAGAAGCCTTCTTTGTTTCGTTTCGGCGGCTTTTGATCAGTCTTTGATCAGTCTCGCGTTAGCATGAGTGTGGAAAGAACTTCCTATACGTTCAAATCCAAGAGAACAGTGATTTGGTTTGCGGAGGAGAATGGAAATCGCAGCGCTGCTGAGAATTTCGGCGTTGGACAGGTCTTGCGTGATTCAATGGAGAAAGCAGCGGGAGCTGATTTTCAAGAGCGCATCATGGTCATGTTTTTCAAGAAATGTTGTATAACGGACAGTCTTGACGGATCTGAGGACGACCTCTTGTGGGACACGGAGAGCAACCGAAGTAGCAGCATGAGGACTCGTCGTTGAGTGAAAGTGATTGAGGGAAGCGTGCTGCATGGTCTGCTGCGAGTTGTGCCGTCAAGTGGAGCGAAAATCTCCCATAGTTGTTGTATCTTCTGTGTTCTATTTTACCTTTTATTTTTCTTAAAATAAAGTAGTATTTCTTTGCTGAAATTTTTAACATTCAGTGTAGGCATAAGTGAATAGAGGATTTTGGGTCGAATCGAATTCGAAGCGAATAGTGATTTTGGCCGAATAATTTTGAATCTAATAGTTCGAATAGTACAAGCAATGAATACCACAAGATATGTTTAAACTATAGTTTTATATTTGCACTTATTTGGTATTAGAAGTACTGTAATTGTTAATTTCAAGTGTATTGAGTTCTGGAGCACGAAATGGTCGGAAGCTTGCGCCACTTGGCCGGAAATCCAAGCCAGAGTAAGTCAAACCCGTTTATATCGAACTCGCAAAAAAACGTCTACCATAACCGTAATAACCAAATATTCGTAATAACCTGAATATTCGCCCATCCCTAATTCAGTCTCCTTCAAATCTAAGCACCCCCTCTTATGAAGCATCGCGAATTTGAAAAAAAGGAGTGCATTTAAGATTGTGTAATTACGGTGTTCATTTTAGCCTGGTTCAACATGAAAGTGCACTCTTTTTAGGTCTTCATTGTGAACACAAGTGCCCATGCCAAGTTCAGTAATGAAGAAAATCTCCCGTACACATGTCTATGCGAAAAGAAAAAAATTTATTGGCTGTCGTAATCGCAGAAAGAACTCAAAGTTGTACTCTGTTGGAGGTAACATTTTCATGGTATGTTTATTTTTATTTTGCATCTGTGGCAAGTACATAAACATCCTTTCAGTTTCTTCCATTTGCTTAGTACTGATTTCGCAATTACTGTGCACATTCCTGCAGAAACGGGACACGAGACTTTATCGAGACAAGATGATGGGACGGCAGAAATAAACCTCTTAAACAAGGCTGTCCAGGCCAAAGGGGAAGTCTGTGGGTTTACTACGGTTGATTGAACGCCATTTCATCGAAGCACGTCTTAGAGAATGGGCACGTTTTATCGAAGCACTGTTTAGAGAAAGCAAAGCCTCAGTTTAGAGAAACGACGTTTATCGAAAAAAGAGACGCTGTTTAAAAAAGGCTTCCCTACTTCGTGCGTGTATCACTGGGGCTCGTGTTAACCCATCTGCCCTGCTGTGTTCACGCTGCTTCGCGAGTCTGCGGTGGTTCATTACACAAATGTTAAAACTCACTTGACCCATTCGTACGCGCCGCTTCGCGGCGGAAGAATTCGCTAAAAGGAGGCTCATTGCCATTTTCTTTAAACTGGGCTTCTCTATAAGGGATTTGATAAACTGGGGTCGGTAAAACGGCATTCGCTAAAACGAGTTTTTTTAAACCCCATGCCTCGGGAAGTCTGTTCAAGGTATAAACGCGACTATAAATTTATCCGATTCACATTTACGATTGCGATTGAGATCTACAGTAGAGCTGCATCTCTATCTCATTATTTCATATTTCTTAATATAAAATTCACACGCTTTTGTGCCTCTTTGACTTCCATAGAGACACGCATCTATTTGGCCCCCTTTTTGGTGTCCCTCAGTTCCCAGTCTTCTTTTTTTCGACATGAAGCTGACTTGGTCGTGTTTTGAGGCAGGATTCCTTCCGGGGATTGTCTCCTAAAGTGCCACCCCTCTCTTCCCCCACAGCAGCAGAACCGGCAGCAGGAGTTGTCCCCCAAGGCGCCCCTCCCCGACAGGGGAGGGAAGGAGCCCCTCCCGAGACGACCCCCCATGGAGCGTCTCCCCTGCGCAAGCCCCTGGGCAGCCGCTGGGGGGACTTGCGGCCGAGCAGCAGCAGCAGCAGTGCCCAGCACTCTGTGCGCAGCCTCATCGAGTCCATCGAGAACGCCACCAAGCAGGCCAAAGGTGCGGCGTTGTTCTTCGCTCCCCGCCCCAAGGCGACGGCACGGACCCACGTTGGCCCGCCGTCGTCGCTCCGCCTGGGCTCCTTCGGACCCGTGCTAACCAAGGTCTTCTTGGACGGTATCGTACACATTCGCATCTGAGCGGAAGCGGCGCGGTATTGTGGGGTGCGGTACTCTCTCGAATCGTGTATAGTGTCATGGGAGACACCGGTGCGAGCGCAGGTGCTTGCGCAAACGAGGAGTTTTCTGGAGCTGCGATTACATGGCCGTGCCTTTGATGGCGTTCCACGCAACTTGGACTTGTAGCTCTGCATTAAGTCTCGGGGGTATTATTTACCGTATTTGCACGAATATAACGCGACCACGAATATAACGCAAAGGCAGGTTTTGATGCCCTCAAAAAGAAAAAAAATATTATTACTATTGGGGAGTTTTAGAATAATGTACGCAATTTTAGTGCACGCTACACAAGGGAGTTTTAGAAGAGCGTTTCCCCACCGTGACGCAAAAGCCCGAGCATCTCGCACTTGCAATGCCACCAAGAGAGTCACAATTTTTATTTCACACACGAAATGCTGCAACTTGAGAAAAACCGAGTTTTGTGGTCCAGAGTAACATTTTAGATTTGTTTAAACATGAGAATGTGATGTGAGCGGTCGACCGGTCGTGTCCGCTTGCGTCGCATTGGCAAGAGAGGTCTCGTGTGCTGACCTTTGCACACCGTACCTTCGCCGAGAAATGTTTGCGCGTCGCAAGCATCAACTTGCCGGTGATCGTTGCTAAACTGACTGCAGTGTCGTCCCGTGTTGAAAATCGCAGTCGCGAGGATGCTGCCGACGTCGCGCTCATGACGCCACCAAAGCGGCCACAGACATGGTCCTGAGAGCTGCCATTTTTTAACTGTGCTCGTCTTGGCTTTAGCCAACTTTTCATCACGAATCCTTCTTGGAGGAGCGCAAAGACTCTTTGCGTATGCACGCAATTTTTGAGAAATGGCGTACGCTAAAATAGCGCGCTCAAAGCAGAAAACGTGGTTAGCGTTTGACGCATGCGCAGTGGCGACGACGCTATTCTTTTTCGTACGCAAAGCTTTAGCGTGCGCTAGTCTAAAACTTCCTATTATAATGCGAACGCCATCTGGGGCCGCGTAAATTTACCGCACTCGGGAGCGTAGCAGAAGTGAAAAGGCAATGGAAATCGAAGAAATATCAGTTTATGTTTTGACTGCACTCATTCTCACTGCTCAGGTCCTTCCCGTTTGCAATCCACTTTTCAACGAAGTCCTTTGACGTCCGTATGAAGGAGCCGTCTTGCGAACAAAAATTGTGTACTGTGGCGAGGAGCTTCAAGCCTTACAAGCTGTGTATAGCACAAACGTATGTGACCCCGGTCTGGCTAGATGAAAAGCTCGTTCCGTTTCCTCCGCCCTTTGTGCCCTGGCTTTACGCACCGGATGATGGAACATCCGCTGCACCGCTAACAACCGGATTAAGGAATGTCAGTTGCCATCAATACATAATTAAGAAAGTACAATATGTAACTGAGCAGGATCATTCTCAATCAAAATAAATTTACCCGCTGCATTTTAACACAAAACTAAGCAGTATAGTCCTTGCAGCGAAGCCGACCTGCAGAAACTGTGTTTGGCCGTTCCGAGAACGTAGGAGCGACTTCGATCACTTCTAGAGGAAGTACAACTAAAAAGGGGGAAATCGCATCAAGCCAATTGAAAGTTCATATGATCGGCAGCAATAATAAAAAAATTGAACGAAATAAAAAATGGCCTTTTTCGATAAAGTGGGTTCAAAATATCGGTTAATTTCATTTTCGACGATATTTCGAATTTTATTAAAATATTTTGTGAAAATAAACTAAACTTATGCCTGTCGATAGCCCATGTATAGGACTGCAGCCGCATATGATATTTGGTAAGCGACAAATATAATAAATCATGAGTTACAAGGCTCTGAAGATGCCACCGGATTGGCAAAGAGACGATGTTTGCCATTTTTACCTCAATAAACAAAAATACAAAAGCATTTTTCTTTGAACTGGAAAATAGTCGAAATAACATACAAGTGCACAAAATATTACTGAGTTTTGTATGCTTTCCGTATTCATACCAGCGTACAGAACTGGCTAGAAAAAATCATGGAGTTAGAAACAGATTTTCACCCTGCTCTACTTAATATTTTTTTTGTGAAGCGAAATAATTTTTTTAAAAAACTTTAAAAAGCGGTTTTGTTCTTTGCAGAAAAGGGGCAATTACATATATATTTTTTAAAAATCGAAAGACCCACCTTGACAAGCGTGTTCGATTTCAAATGAAACCACCCTATGGGATACGCAAAGTAGCGCGGGCAGCAGCTTGAGCGGTGGCACGGAGGACTTGCCATCGTCGTCAAGTGGCAGCGGAAATGAGCGACAGTAGCAACACAGTAGATGATCTGAAGTGATGTGGCAAGCGAACTATAGGTATCTCCTTGTTTGTTTTTAAGTTCTTTGTATTATTTACTTTTGTATTTCATTAAGAAAGTGTTGTTTCCTACGAAAAGCTGTACCTTTTTGGTGTTCTTCGAATCTAAAACCCCCCACCCCCCTTTGGACATCGCAGTTGTAAAAAAAAAGGGGTGCTTACAATTGAGTAAATACTAATTAAGTTTCAGTTACATTTTTTTGCAGTTTAACAAGATGTCCAGTTCAGTGCAGGCAGCCCTGTTGAATTTCTAAGCTCGAGTAGCCAAACTTGGGAGTAACACAGTGCGTCTTGCCCCATGCGTTAGTGCTTCAATTCACTTATTAAAGTTAATAGTCAGTCCAGTTGCATTTAACTGCCCATCGAATTGAAAAGTTTAATGTGCCCTATACCATTGAAGCTTCAAACATTCATTGGATTCCTGAGCCAAGTAATATTTAGGAAGACTGCATGTTTACATTTTTAATAAAGAAAAAAGCTGGAAAAGCTTAATGTGGGTTTTGGTTACCACTAGGGTTGTGCGAATATTCGAAATTTCGAATAGTAGTTTAGAATAATACACTATTCAATATTCGCTTCGAAAAGAACTGCATTATTCGCGTTTTCGAAGTGTTGATTGCGGCAGGTTAGCCCTGTTAAGTGCACTTCTTACCGAGTTATATAATATAGCACTGCGGAGAAGCAATACCTGCGGAAGCGAGCCGCGGGTGTTGCTTCTCTGCATTAACGGTGCTCGGTAAGAAGACCAATCAACGGGGTAACGTGCCGCGATAAACACTTAAAAAAGTATGAATTTCGCAATAGGCCTTATGCGAAAATGAATAGCACCATCTGGTTTACCGTGCGCTAGCTTCATATGTCCGCCATGTTGGGGGGTGCTCTGCCGTACTGTCCGTATTCGCCCGAGTGCCCGAGCTTGCGTCCTAGCGTCCTAGCCGGATTAGCTGCGTATACGTTGCTGAAGCGGAAGGTGCAGGCTCTAGAAGTATGACCGGTACTGCTGTGCTTCGCGATGCACGCGGAGTGGCTACAAAGATCCCTTCAGAAACAATTAAGGTGAGCTTCATACGAGCGTAATTTTGTTATAGTGAACGGCCATCCAACCATCGCGATTTGTTACAACCGTTTAGAGCTGTTCCGCTGTTTGTTGAACGCCTTGTGCGAGTTGCTTCACACAACAGAATGACTGCACCAAGAACGCCAGTGCGCTCGCGCTGAAAGCAAGAATATCGAAAGTGGGAGTGCATGCGTAAAAAATCGTTTTGGCAGCTGCTACGTAAGGGCTGGTCCTTCGTGCTACCTCTTCGACCGACTTTCAGCGCGTTCCTGGGACAGTATCGAGAATCGAAAGATTAGGAAGCCACCGCTACCGCTCCGATGCTTGTGCCTGCTAGATGTCGTCTTCGACTCACAGTATGAATTCACAAACCCATCCCTGGAGCTCTAGCCCCTCGGAAAGGTCCCGAGTCCAGTCCGATGTCATCGCAAGAACTAGTAACTACGAAAAGTTTACTAGAAGAGGGCGAGACCACGCAGCAAAGAGCACGGCACAAGATGACAAGATCCCCCAGCATGGCGGCGCGTATTTCCCAAGTATGATGATGATAGCTATAAAGAATTTCGCATATGGTCTATTGCGTGCTTGGAAGGAAAGCACGCAATGGACCATATGCGAAATTCTTGTAACTGTCATCATCATACCCTATGGAGAAATACGCGCGCCAGCTGCAGGGGGATGCTTGTCATCTTGTGCCGTGCTTGCTTTGTGCGATGGTCTCGCCCTGATACAGTCAACTTTCGTAGTTACTAGTTCTAATGCGATGTCACGGGGTCAGACTGAGTTCTCGAGGTGCTAGAGAGCTCCAGGGGATGGGTTTGGTGGAGTCATACTGTGGCGTATACGGCTCAGGCGCAAGCATCGGCGGCGATCAGGTGGCTCTAATCTTTCGATTCTCGATACTGTCCCAGGAAATCGCGCTCGAAGAGATGTACGAGGATCGAACCGCTGCGTAGCAACTGCTTAAGGATACATTTTTGCGCATGCACTTCCACTACCGTAGTCTTGCTGTCCTTGTATTTCCTGCCTGGTAATCATTCTGCTGCGTGAAGCCTGCGCACCTAAGAGCATTCAACGGAACCTGCCCTAAGCGATGTAGCTTAATCGCGATAGCTGGATGGCCGTTCACTATAACAAAATTACGCTCGTGATAGCTCACGCTGAGTGACTCTAGAGGATCTTGCTGTAGCCACTCCCGCGTGCATCGCGCAGCTTTCTAGAGCCTGCACCTTCCTTCAGCAGCGTATACGCAGCCTAATCCGGCTAGGGCCGCTAGGAGCGCTGGCCTTCCAGCGCCGGTAAAATGCGAAGAAATGCGACAAAACACTGGCAAAACATGAAGCGCAACGCAGTAACCAGATGGGTACGAGCCCGGCCCACAGCCGTATGACGATTTAAATTCCCTGCTTTTAAGTGTTTGCGGCAGCGTTACCCCGTGCAGATCGATGTCTTTCTTACCGAGCACGTTGTGTCTGACAAGCACCAGGCGCTCATGAGTGTGCTCAGCGCAGTTGCTATATTATATGGCTCTCAATTAAGGCGCAGAACTACATCTAGATATCACATATTACTAGAAAAACACGTATCTGCAGTTCTTTTGCAGCATGGCAATAGTGTTATTCTAAACTGCTGCCCGGAAGATTTCAGTCTTAAATGCTGCAACTAGTATTAAGACCGCCACACTTGCATCTTTTATTAAAATGTAAACGCCGATCTTCTACATCATGCACTGGCTCAGCAATCTCAATGGGTGATGTTGAAGCCGAGCATAGAGGGCATCACAAGCTTTTCAGTCCGATGGGCAATTAAATGCAACTGGATCTGACTATTAGCACAATAAATTGGATGATGCACTAGCGCGGGGCTAGGCACACTGTGTTACTCCCAAGTTTGGCTACTTCCGCTAGAAAGCTCAACGAGGGCTACACTCACTGAACTGGACATCTTGTTAGGCTGCAAAAAAATGTAACTGAAAACTTAATTAGTATTTACTCAATTGTAAGCACCTTTTTGCAACTGCGATGATCCAAAATTGAGAGTGCGTCGGATATTAATTCAGAGAACATCGCATCTGCGTAGACAACACTTTTCAATGAAATACAAGAAGCAAATAATACAAAAAAAGAACTTAAAAACAAACAAGGAGATACCTACTGGATCGAAACTGCCGCCGCCTCTGTGTTGCTACTGCGCTTCGGCTTCGCTGCCCGTGCCATGGCGTAATCCTCGATGCCACGCTAGCACGCGTGCGCTACTGTCCTGTCCCATAGGGCGGGTTTCATTTGAAATCGAACTAGCTGTCTCCCAGGTTGGGAATCTATAATCGTAATTGCCTCTACAGTAGACTAAAGGCCGCTTTTTAAAGTTTTTAAAAAAATTATTTCGCTTCACAAAAATATTAAGGAAGTGGAGCAAGCGTGAAAAATCTGTTTCTAACTCCATGATTTTTTCTAGCCAATTCTGTACGCTGTATGAATACGGGGAAACATACAAAAACTCAATGTCCCAATTGCATTTTATGTGCTCGACTATTTCCAGTTCAAGAAAATACTTTTATATTTTTATTTATTGGAGTAAAAAATAACTAGGCATAAAATCTATATATCGATGGCATCTCAGAATATATAACTCATGATTTATTACTATTTATTAAAACACCTGCTGACCTACATGGGCTATCGACAGATAAGTTCAAGTTTAATATAGAATATTTTAATAAAATGATGTGAAGAATGAAATTAACCGATATTTTAAACTATCGAAAAGGCCATTTTTTATTTCGTTCAATTTTTTTGGCTATTGCACCCACGATCATAGTTTTTTGTGGCTTTGATGCGATTTCCCCCTTTTTTTTGGATTGTACTTCCTCTAGAAGTGATTAAAACCATGCGAAACGGTAAACTGAGATTTCTGCAGGTCGGCCCCACTGCTAGTTGCAATGTTAAAATACAGCAGATAAATTTATTTTGATTGAAATGATCCCTCTTTTTCAATTTACATATTGTACTTTTCTTAATTATATATTGACTATTATTCATCACATTAGCGATTGCAGCAGTGTTCTCATCCGTGCGTAAAACCAGGGCACAAGAGCGGAGAGCAGGGCGGCTTTCTCTAGCCGGGCGGGGTGCATGCGTTGTGTATACAGCAACAAACTTGAGCTTCATGCAATACACAATTTTATTGCCAAAACGGCTCTGGGCGTCAAAGTTTCGTTGAAAATTGGGCCACAAAGCGAAGGATGAACGTGAAAACAGTACAATCAAAAACATAAACTGATGGCTCTTTCGATTTCCATTGCCTTTTCACTACTAAAACCTCGATGCTGACTACCTTCAAATGGCGTTAAATATAATAAGTAGACTACTTTGCGCTAAACTTTCTTTCGTCTGAAAAAGGCTGCTGTCGTGCCATGCGCACTCGTTAAGCATACTGCATTTTCTACTGGCCTTGTTGCGTACGCCCTTCTCAAAAAAATTCGTGCATCGCTGCGCTCCCTGTTAAGCCTCCTTCAGAAGATTTATAATCTATGGCAGCTATCATAAGCGGCGGTCAGCAACATGCAATTTCCAACCTGGGGTAACCGAGTCAGTTGCTGATCACCCGGCAAGTAATCTTCGAAGAAGAAAATGCGGTGTGCAAAAGGTCAACACCGCGAGGCCTCTACCAATCGCGGTACTGGGGCTGCGACGGTCGGTGACGCTCAGCATGTTTAAATTTGGAAAATATGTGACTCTCTTGGTGGCATTGCAAGTGCCGAGATGCTGAACTTTAAATCGCGATGAGCGCAAAGATTGCATTATTCTCAAAACATCCCAATGTAATAATATTTTTTTCTTTTTGGGCATCAAAATTTGCAACAACATTGCATATTAAGATTGGTCGAGATTATATTACGTGCAATGCGATATACCCCGAGCTATGCAAACAATTCTGTCGAGCATATCAAACGCGGCCATGTAATACTTGCTCCAGAAGCTCACCGTTCCCTAGCATAAGCGCAATGCGCTTCACTGATATCCCATGACATATCTGACCGAGAAAATTACCCTGCTCCAGCGCGCTCAGATCGTGTATACGTACAAAATTTAAGTTGCTGGTGCTGCAACGAGCAAGCAGCAGCGAACCGTGCAGCTCCGCAAACAGCCAAAAATGCCTTGCCTGCTGGCAATGTGACAGACTCGATGAGCTGCGCACAGGTGCTGCTACTGCTAACACATCCCCCAGCGGCTGCCCAAAGCTGCTGGGAAAAGCCGCTTCATGGAGAATAAGTGGTCCCCTGTCGCAATGTGGTGGCACGAGATTACTCCAAAACACGACCAGATAACTTCATATGGCAGGGCTGAGGGACGACCCAAATAGATGCGTGTCTCTATGGAAGTCAAAGGAACAAAACGTGAAACCTATATTAAAAATATGAAATAATAATAAGTCACAACTCTACTGTAGATCTCAATGCGCAATAAATAAATGTGAATCGAATCATTATAGTCGCGTTTACCAACAGACAGACTTCAGAGGTTTAAAACTCATTTCACTTTGATGCCTTTGAAATCCATAGAAGCCCAGTTTAAAGAAAAATGTAATGGGTACCACTCAGCACCAGCGGGTAACAAAAACTCTTGGCGGCGCGTACGAATGGGTCAAGATGAGACAGCGATTTGTGTAATGAACCACCGCAGACTCCCTTGAGAAACAGCGATAACAGCAGGAACAGGTAATTAACACGAGCCCCAGTGATACTGCAATGGAAACACTTTAAACAGCGTCTGCCCCGATAAGCATTCGTTTCCTCTAAACCGCTTCTCTAAACAGTGCTGACAAAATATACCCTTCTCTAAGGCATGCTTCGATGAAATGGCGTTCAATCAACGTAGTAAACCCACAGACTTCCCCTTACAACCTGGACAGCCTTGTTTAGAGGTTTCTGCCGTCCCCATCTTCTTCGATAAAGTCTCGTGTCCGTTTCTGCAGATGTGCACAGTAGTGAATCAGTACCAAGCAAATGGAAAGGATGTTTATGTACTGCCACAGATGCAAATAAAATAAACATACCATGAAGAGTACACCAACAGAGTACAACCAGTTCTTTCTGCGTTCAGCAATAATAAATTTTTTCTTTTCGCATAGATTCAAAATATGACCTTGAGAGGACAACTGTTGCTGAGCTTGGCATGGAACACTTGTGACCATGTGCACTTCATGAATTTCAGGCTAAAATGAACACCGTAATACACACAATCTTAAAATTTTTGCTTTTTGTTTTCCAGAATTGTGACTGATGCTGTCAGAAGACAATTGGGGATGGAAACATGTCGATTTATTCTATTCAATTGTCGGTATGGCTGGAACGTTTACCTAGAGTTCGACATAAACGGGTTTGGCTACTCTAACTTGTTTCTCGACAAAAATGGCATATTTCGTCTTTCTAAACTCAATACACTTGAAATTAACAATTAATACTTCTAATACCAAATAAGTGCAAATATAAAACTATAGTTTAAATATCTTCAATGACCTTCATTGCTTATTCAGACAATGGAATTCAAAATGACCATCGGTAAAATCTGTTAAAACTTGGTGACCAAAATCCTATTCACTATGCCCACTGGAATTCAAAATTTTCAGCAAAAATACACTTTATTTTAAGAAAAATAAAAGGTAGAACACAGAAGATGCAATGGGAGATTTTCGCTCCCTTTCTGCTTCATAACAATTCATGCAACTGCCTTCCCTCAATCCTTTCATAGCAACGAGTCCTCATACTAGGTATACACGTGAGCTCCCACAAGAAGGTGATCCTCAAATCCGTGCCCTTGTCTGACTTCTTGAAAACATGACCATGATAAACAAGCTGAAAATCAGCTCCTTCTATATATTAATCCGCACATGAGACCTGTCCAAGCGAAATTCTCAACAGCACTGCGATTATTCTCCTCCGCAAACCATCACTGTTCTCTTGGATTTGAGCGTATAGAAGTTCTATGCTAGCAATCAAAGACTGTCAAAGCTGCAGCAAACAAAGAAAACTTCTAAATACACTCCTCAAGAAGAAAAGGAGAGCAACAAGGTGCCCCTGCAGAGCTTGCATCAGCATAATGCACATATTAATCCTCAAGTGACGTTGAAAATTGTTTCTATGATCAACTTAGTACCAACAGCTCGGCGCTAAAGACAGCGCGTTCAGCGCTCAGATTTTAATTAAAGCATTAAAAAGGTGCAGTATTCAACGTGCAAAACTTGTTTTTGTTGTTCTGAATGCTTAGAGCTCGAGGAATGCTTTTAAACAACATAAATACATTTGAAATAGCAGTGTTTTTACTCTCAAGATTATGGTCACACTACACATCTGGCAGAGTATGACTCGGGAGATTGACGAATAGGCTTATAATCTTGCAACCTTCTGACGTTAGATAACCAGTGCCGGCCAGCAGGAGCTGCCGGCCGAGCGCCCGACCGGAGCAGCGAAAATCCCGCATGCGGCGCGTCGAGCGTTGCCGCGTTCTGGGAGCCGGGCTATTGGGACCAAACCATTCCGTTATCAAAGGGGTGGACGCAGGAAGTTTAATAGCATTCCGCGTTTTGGAACGTGAATCTGAAGCACGGCCGATTACAATCCCGCTTCCGGTTGTAGGTAAACGCAGACGGCTTATCGAAATTCTTCACTGCATAATATCTCTGACGTGTTATATGCTACTTTTTTATTTGCAAAACCGGTTTGTCATTTTAAATATTTCCTACCCGAAGAGTAATCCTACGCACAAGCCCTTTCTTACAATCTTTCTTAAACCTAGACTAGACAATGACAAGCGATTTTGAAATAATTTATTTAATCTATAAGGATATGCTATAGATAACAAAAAAAAAGATTTGTGTCGAAGCAGAATAAAGATTCAGGCACTTTTCATGAACGCGTTTTATCGAGGAGACTCTATTGTTCTGCGCTCAGTAGCGTGTTGCTTCGCCAAGGGTAATTCTCTACACGATGACTTTGCAGATGGCTTCCTGGTCGGCCACTTCTCGCTTGCCGAGGGATCATTGTTGTCATGCCTAATATCATATCAAACATAGGGTTTTTACATTTGTAAGCATCGATCGAACACTGCTGCTTTATCTACGCCTAAAGCAAGCTCCAGTTTATCAGCAGTTATAACATCATCTCCGAACACTTGGGGCCAACACCCGAAGACGGCAATTCTAATCGGCCATGTTTTTGTGATTCACACTTCTAAAGGCTGGAATCCCGATAAAAGCTATGCGTCCACCCCTTTGATAACGGAATGGTTTGGTCCCAATAGCCCGGCTCCCAAAACGCGGCAACGCTCGACGCGCCGCGTGCGGGATTTTCGCTGATCCGGTCGGCGTTCGGCCGGGGAGCTCATATGGCCGGCGACTGTACTGGTTGCAAGACTCTGTGGCCTGATGCAGAGCAGCACCCAGGTCAGCTCCATGGGCTCAGACATTTTTGCTCATTCTTATCAGTAAACATTCTTAAAATACGATCACCATATCTGCCAACTTGGAGAAACCAAATCCAGAAGACTTTTAAAGATGGTGGGGGGTTAGAAATATTGACAATGAATTCACAGGAAGACGACGTCATTACATTTGTATCGCACCGCTCATACTAGCAAGGTACATGTGGATCTCACTATCATTGCTGCCATCTGTTGCTACGGCAAAAACTCTCCGTTTTGTGGGGAAGAGGGGGGGGGGGGATATCTTACATTTTCCATGAGATTTTTTTGTGGATCGTACAACCGTATGAAATGGTCGAAATTTGGGAGTTTCCCAGGTAATATGAGAGACTTGGCAAGTATATGTATCATAAATCACTTTCCACAGGACCTACTCTTGAGCTTTGCCAGCTGAGCCTCCAGTGCCTCCAGCTTCTCCTGCAGCTGCCTGGTTATCGCACTGCAACCTCTCCACATCCTGCTGGGACTCCGTTTTGAAGTCATTGGCCACACGCACTGTCGTCAGCAGGTCCACCTCAAACTGCTTCCACTCTTCCGTCTAGCCAACCAAGGGAGAACAAGGACTCCTTTAGAGGTCTATTCTTTCTCACCAAAACACACGCCCAATAAAAATCTTCAGATATTTATGTTCCACAGAGAAGTCGTCTCGTGGTCCCTTTATGCTCACGTTTCACAGAAAACCCGCTTCAGACAACCATTCGGTAGGTGGCGGTTGTAGTGCCGCATGCGCGATATGGCAACACTGCAAGTGCCGCAAAGTGCTGTAGTCCAATTTGGCAAGGACAGCACCATAAGTAGTACTTTCATGGGACTACCATTCTTTCTGCCTACTAGGTTCGATTCTGAAAGGTGGATTTTGAGCAGCTCTTACGAGTTTGCAATTAAGAATCTTTGAGCCTTACAGGGATTCTTCAACGAAATTTTAAATATACCTGTCATTTTCAGAAATATGCTGAATATGATCCACAACATCCGTAAATGACAATCGCACATCTGTATTTTGAGCATGATGGCTGTATCTTTCGTTATAAACGGCCCACTCTGACAAGCGCTCAGAGAGCAGCCAGTGGAGCGCACGCGACATCCGGCGCAATCGGAACATAGACTGTCTCGGGACGAGCAAAGCTGCAGCGAGGCTGACATTGACAAGATGTCCTAGCCGTTCCAGCCACCGAAGCGGCCGAAGCATGCTAGGAATCGGGCCACCACAACTAACCGCAAAGCTGCTTTTGTATGAATTTTGAGTGACAGGTTAATCTTCTATAATCTTCTAAAGGGACAATAGCGACGTCTGGGACAAACAAAAGAGAGTCCCAATGAGAGGGGAGTTCCTCCTTCCCCTCTTCTCTCATGGTGACCTGAGAGCTGGCGGGAAGACGTCAGGTTCAATGCATGTATAGTTTTAGGCAAGACAGGCATCGTCACTACCAGGGGTTTCCCAGGAACTAAAATTAGGGGGGTGTCTAAGAATAGAGGAGTCGTTGCGAACTAAGGGGTGCCTTCAGAAAGACAAGGGGGGTGTGTAAAGAAATCACTGGTCAATACCTGTCAAGATTCCTAGACAGGCATTACACACGAGGCTTTAGCAAAATAAACCGGGGGCCCTTTGCTAAACCTTCAATTTGCTTTAAAATTCATTTTCTTATCTTTTTAACAAGAGATTGGTGTGTCCAATGTGATACTGCTCCCTTGAACATATGTAGACCAAGAAATAAGCACCGAAATTTCACTATGGTACCCCTTTAAGGGGTAGTCACACGAGAGAAAAATCTCAGGAATTTCTCCCCGGTGCGCGTGTCACAAGATGAAAACGCCAGGCTTTTGCACATCGCGAAAGCCTGACGTTTACGTCGTGGGATGCGCGTGCCGTGGAGAAATCCCCGGATTTCTCCCTACGTGTGAATACCCCTTTAAGCGAGGGAAGTGGCACAAACCATTAATAATCTAGCAGCACAAACTGCGCCGCCAGTCAGTCCAGAGAGGGGTATAGTAATCAGAGATAAACACCAAGTCCCTTTTCTCTCAGCTGGTGGCACAGACCAACCTATCACAACTGTTGAGTGCTGGTCTGCGAACCAAGCAAATTCAGTCCCTAAAGACCTTTTTCGCTACTCTAGTCTCCAGGTGCCAAGTAGGCATATCCGATATGGGCAACCAAAAGATAATAAAACATTTAACCTGCAAATAGCAAAAAAAAACGGGAGACAAAACGAGAATAGGCGACTGTTATGCTTATATCCTAAATGCATCCTATTGGACGTGGCAACGTGCAAAGCAATATTTTCGCCCATACTGGAAGTGGCAGTATTTTTAAAAATGGTGGTGCACTTGTAGAAAACAGTCTATAAACAACTACGGTAAACACTGTTTTCTTCTTCATTAAGTTTTATGCAACACCACCACACAACAATTTCATAGCCGGTTCCTACGTACCATGTGCCAAAAAATTGAAGGTCGGCTCGGACAAGCTGCACGACTCCAACTAGGCAAGCACGCTCCCGAATATTTCTATCGAGAACGCACCGGCGCGAGGCCACAGTCCACGTCTCGTCGGATCTGCCATTTTGGAGCCTGGAGCACATCTCCAACCAGAGCGTTTACCACACCCTCAAAAGTGGTACTTCGACTCCTGCCCGACGACGTCATAAACCGCCACCCTGGCGGTGGTACAGCAGTGGAGACCCATTCTGCTGTAGGCTGCTTTCCAACCTGACAGTCCACAGAAGCTATGGCAGCCAGGAGTCGAGACGCTTTGACGACGGCAACACTCGCGACAAGCTCGTGCTCTTTGCCGGAACCTCCGCGACCGACCGCCAGGATTGCGACATCCGACGGCGCGACGGGCCGGCTCGTGCAACGTCACTTGTTGCCACTCTAGGACCTTTTTCGACGCACAGGTGGCATGAGATGCTAAAGCACCGGCCAACCTCACCTCTAGGAGGTGCTTGGAGCGCAGGTCCTGCAGGTCCCTGCGTGCGGCCCCGAGCAGGGCGCTGGTGTCGGCCAGCCGGTTCTGCAGTTCCCCGACCTGGGCCCGCAGCTGCCGCTTGTCCTCCAGCTGCCGCTGGCACTTGGCCTCACACTCCTGCACCAGCTGTGCCTTCTCCGACTCCAACTGCTCCACGCGCTGCTCCAGGCTGGACACCTGGGCGGCGGAGGCGGCACCGCCCACGTCAGGCTCGGCACGGAGCCCCGCGTCTTAGGGGCGGCGTACGGTGCGCTCCGGCACGCTCCAAAGCCCAAGCTCGCGAAATTACTTTGCGTACCACTGGTGGGTAAGAGACGGTTCCAGCTCCGTGAAACGATGACATACGTTCTAGAGCCTTTAGATAAGCTATGCCTAAGAGTAATATGCCACAAAGGTCACAGTGTTTTGCACGAGCCTTTGTCAACTGCTCAACAGAAAGTGAAGGGGGTGCTTTTCATCTTTGTTCAAAAACCCAGCAACAGTAGTAAAAATGCACTTTTGGAGTCTCCTAAAACCCAGAATCTTGTTCCAGAAGCACGCCTGTAGTCGAGGAGTCCATGGAGCTCTACAGAAAACAAATTTCCGGAGGCGTTCGGGCAAGCTGAATGGCCCCAATTGTTTCTGAGTTGTGGGGGATATCCCCCTCAATTCAGGAACAATTGGGGCCATTTGAATTGCCTAAACTGGCTCAATTAGCTCCTATAGTTCAGAAACTGGTACAAACTTCGGAAATGCATCTGTTTGCCTGCCTAACTTTCAAACTTGTCCGCAAGAGGTCTCAATCAGCTCAGAACTTTAAGCGTAATCGTAACAGACTTGTTGTTTTAAATAGTTCACACTGATTGTGACATGCTTCAAAGGAAGATTCATCGCATTCAAAAAAAAGAACATCACACTTGCAAAAGAACTGTCATAACACTTGGTTGTTTAGCAAACACAAAATGCCTACCATAGGAGTAGAGTGAGCACTATATGCGGTCTGCCCATAGCGCAACAAAATGGCAGTCGGGGCACTACTAATGGTGAATTCCGCTCGCAGATCTCGAGCGCTCCAAAAGCGCTCCATTTCGAGCGCGCATATTCCGCTCGCAGATCTGGCTCGACTTGGTCATCTTCCGCTCGTAGATCTCTGGCAGCTACCGCCCCGTGGAGCGCCTCCAACTCCGCCGAACTTGATCTGCGGGATTTCACAGATCTACACGGAAGTTGACAGAGCGCCACAGAGCGCGCTACGTCATTTCCCCTCCATGACGGTGGCGCATGCGCGACGAGGCGTTGCCGGCGGCCGGCGCCGTCGACGAAGGGACGGAGTCGAGTCGGTCGAGCTGGGTCTTCTCGGATGCGTCGGTTGTTTACGCGGGATTGTGAAGGCTCGAACGCTTCTACCTCGCGTTGAAAGCCGGGACAGGAGCGTGACAAATCGGAAGCGCTGACATCTGTGATCGTGAGAGGAAGAACGAGAAAAAGAACGACAGAAAATCGGAAGGAGGCAGACGCAAGGTTAGGCCTGTTCATTTTGCCGCCACTGATTGTTTACTTTTTTACGCTGCATGCCACCGGCGTTTTCTCGTGCAATAAAGCAAGAACAGATTAGGCAACGACCGTGCCAGTGATGGTTTGTTACCTCTGTGTTTATTAAAGTCGTACCAGCAATTTGAACTCCACCGATGGCAATCGCTGTGCGTGCCCCGCCGCTTGGAGGCGGCCGAAAGGTATGTGACGGTGCCGAATGCGGACGTCTTCCTCGTTATTTGTGACATGGGCTCCGTGGTGTGGATATTTTCGCCCGTCCTGTGTCGTGTGTTATTTCTGCAGCTAAGCAGTGACAGTTGTCACTGATCGTCGGGAAGATCAGTCGGCTAAGCGTTGGGGGGCTCGTCAAGTTCGAGCAGCGGCCATTTTGAACGGCCGAGGGGGGAGCGGGGGAGGGGTCGCTCCAAAAAGGCGAGTTCATCTTCCGCTCGTCGATTCGGAGCGTGTCCCACGGAGCGGAATTTTGCCTCCCTCATGGATTTTGGAAAGCGCTCCGGATCTACGAGTGGAATTCACCATAAAGCTATAATCCATCCCACAAATGTCTACAGTGTATACGAAGGCACATGGAAAAACGACACCAGTTCACCAGAATGCTTTTGTTTGTACGAGAACGGGGAACACTGGTCTTAATTTGAGCTTTCTTCCTTATTTTCTGACCAAACCCATAAAACAGCACAAGCTTGTTCAGAGTTAGAGCGCAGCTCTTAGGCGCCCGTTTCAGGCTTGAGCGGCGTCGGCGTAACCGCGAGGTCGACGTCACGTGGCCCTCCCCCCCCCCGAGGTCACCTGACCCACTTCCCCATTACCTTTCCCTTCTCCTCGTCAAGAGCTCCGCTCTAATTCGGCGTTACAGGGAGTTGTAAATGGCTTTTTTCACTGTTTTTTTGCTGATTACAGATATCTGTTTTTTTCTCTTTAATCGGTAGATTAGTCCTTAGGATAATTACAATTAACTCGCCTTTTTTTTTCACAAAAACAATATTGAAAAATTATAAGTAAAACAAAATCATGCTTCACAAGGGTAGATATTACAAATCATGAAAAATGCAATGTTGAAAGCAATTGTTAGATTGAATAGTTATTAGTGACTTCACAACACATTAAAGTTCAGTGTTCAATGTGTAGCTACCAAGCAATAAAACAATAGTTTCGTTGAAAAATTTCCTATACCCATACAGTAAACTTTCGTTAATTCGACCTCGACGGGACCTTGAAATTTGGTCGAATTATCACGAATGATTGAATTAAAAAAAGGACAGAAAAACTGGTTAAAATTAAACTTCCTTTTATTGTCCGAAGTACTCACCGATGGTCTGCTGCCGTCTGCGCTTAAAACGCGTGTCCAAAAGCATGCTCCGGAGAGCAGCATAACTAAACGTCACATCCTCAAAAAATTGCGCACTAAAAAAAAAAAGGTAGTTTACGAGTTGACTTTGGCGTTGGCAGCCAGACCGTCGAAGCGACAAAGAAAAATAACAACAAAAAGAGAAAAAAAGGAACAGAGAACTCCGCGCTTTCCAGCGCGGCAAGATGGATTGCACACGATTAGGGATGGGCGAATATTCGGTTATTACGAATAGCCAATCGAATTCTGTTCTATTCGGCATTCGCTTCGAATCGAATTTAAGTATTCGACAAAATCGAATTATTCGACAAAATCGAATTATTCGACAATATAGAATTATTCAACCTTTCTAAATACAGTCAAACCCGACTATATCGAGCCCGTTTACATCGAATTATTCCTTATATCGAACAAGTTTTGTGCACAGTAGTGTTACAGTGATAATATATAGCAAAAACTATGGTTGCATCGAACAAAAATAGCAGCCGCTACCGATATATCGAACTGCCAAGAGCGCCGTTTTGCTCTGCAAGCTGGCTTTCCCCGAACGCGAGCGGCCGAATTGGGGAAAGCCAGCTTGCAAAGCACGCTGGCTTTTTTTTTTTTTTCGGGCGGTGGCGTTGATTGCTTGGAAGAAAAGAAAAAATATCTTTTGCGGAGGGAGCGGAGAGAGGGTGCTCCGTGCTCCCTCTCCCCGCTCTGTCCGCAAAAGAGAATTTTTTTTTCCCGAGTGGTTGACGCGGCCGCCCGGAAGAAAAAAAGACAGCTTGCTCTGCTAGCTGGCTTTCCCCAACGCAGCCGCCTGTCGTAGGGGAAAGCCAACTTGCAGAGCAAAACGGCGCTCTGCAGGAGAAGGTGGTCCTGCTCGGACGTGCTCCGTGCTCTCGGCATAGTTCGGCGCTAATGCGCGAATATAAAAGGCAGCGGCCTCAGCATTTTGGAGTCCGTCGATAGCGTAGAAAAATATCGTTATCGCGGATGCAATGAAGAAAAAGCAGCAGAAGATGCAAGACTACTTCATTGTGTAATATTTCAGCAGAAAGTGGATTTTTGAGAGTCAAATTCATTAAAACTTTTATATCGAATTACCCGCTATACCGAACTGGTAGACGTTTTTTTGCGAGTTCGATATAAACGGGTTTGACTTACTCTGGCTTGGATTTCCGGCCAGGTGGCGCAAGCTTCCGACCATTTTGACCATTTCATGCTCCCGAACTCAATACACTTGAAATTAACAATTACAGTACTTCTAATACCAAATAAGGGCAAATATAAAACTATAGTTTAAACATATCTTGTGGTATTTGTTGCTTGTACTATTCGAACTATTCGATTCGAAATTATTCGGCCAAAATCACTATTCGCTTCGAATTCGATTCGGACCCAAAATCCTCTATTCGCCCGTCGCCCAGGTGTAAAGAAAACGAGAACCCGCGCTTTCTTGTGCGCAAGAAGATGGACCGCACACGATGCTACAGAAAAGCGCATTGTGAGCACGCGCTGAGAAAGCTTTGGCTAGTCACATGGCGCGCTTTTCTCCGCGTCTGCGTCGAGTCTGCACCTGTGCTTTGACGTCACTTCCGGCGCCAAGACGAAACGCAGCGTTTTTTGGCGGTTTCCGGCGCATCTGGAGGATCCAGATATTTTGCGTCCAGGCGTCGCGCCTCCCGCTGCGTCCAGAAGGCAACAACCAATGAACGGCCGCGTTCACTAGTTGCAAGGAGCGTTTGACTTTCTCCACCATCGGCGAGAAGAAAAAAAAAAAGAACCCGCGCTTTCTGGCGCGCAAGATGGACCGCATATGATGCTACAGAAAAGCGCTTTTTGAGAGCGTGCGCTGTCTCTGCACCTGACCACATGCTATGTTCTCCACGCTACCCCACGCCAGATTGGTTGCGCTGGCTCATGTCATTCGCTACAGTCCATCTCAACGGCGTAGAGGAGCAGGATATTTGCGCACGTTCGGCTTTGCAGCAAAGAGCCCGTGTTCTGCCGTACGTTGGTGGTTTTTCGGCCGTGGTGCCGTGCAATGTGAGCCCGCGCGCATTCGCTCCGGACGAATTATCCGATGAGGAGTCTTCCCGAGTTCGAGCTATCAAACTTTTCCTCCCACAGAAATGTATGGGCGCTCGCTGGGACTTTTGAACACGATCAAATTAAACGAAAAGTCGAATTAACCGAGGTCGAACTAACGAAAGTTTACTGTATTGAAGAACCTACTTCCAACATTGTATGCTTTGTACATTAAGAGCGAGAAATCCATTCTAAAGGGGCGCCCTCCCTCCTCCGTCCCGTCCACCCACCCACCTGCGCGTGTGCAGCCTGCGTCTCATCTTGCACCTGGCTGAGCAGCTCCGAGAGGCGGGTGGCCTCCCTCTGGGCAAGGGCCAGCTGCTCCTGCAGCCCCTGCTCCCTCTGCCGCTCCTCCTCCTCCTCCTCCTCCGCCCTCTTCCTTTGCTGCTGCTCGTCCTCCGTGGCGCGGGAAGGTGGACGGGTGCCACCCCCACCCCCAACAGAGGCGGGTGGGTGGCGTCCAGGGCCGCCTGCAGCAGGGACACCCTGTGTGCCAGGCTGCCCAGGTCCCGCTGGTGGTCCTGGGCCTCCCGGTTGGCGCCCTCCAGGGCAGACTCTAGTTGCTCCACACGTCCACGCAGGCACTGCTGCTCCTCGTGGCTCTTCTGCAGGGCACACGCGGGGGGGAAGACAAGAACAACATGGAGACACAATTTACAACGTGATTGTTGGTGCTTTTGTGCTGCATTACATTCATTATTCTAGCTTGGAAGAGCCTGGCGGTGTATGCCACGCAGTGGCGTAGCCAGGAATTTTTTTTTTTTGAGGGGGCTGAGGTGGCTGGGATGTCTATGACTTGGGGTGCGGAGAGGGGGAGGTGGGGTCAAAATGCATGTGTATATTATAGGGTTGGCTGGATTTTGGGGGGGGGGGGACTGGATTTCCATAAGCCCTCCCCCCCCCCTCTTTGGCTAAGCCCCTGATGGCAGGGGTCCTCAAACTTTTCCATCTCGAGGTACCCCTATCTGCTTCGGATGGCAGCCGACTAACCCCTCCCTGTCTTGGCAACGATGCATGAAGGCAGTACGGGACCCTTGTAAAAAATAATGCACACACAAGGGAGTGTTTGGCACCGAGTCACGTATTAGCAAATATCTCCGATCTGCTAAAGTAGTGCTTAAACTGGAAAACCTGTTTACTCAGAGGCAGGAACGGTCGTAAAAAAACTTGGGAGCTTCAGAATGCCTGAGAATACCTTGAAAGACCCCCGAGTTCCTAGGAGCCCAGGGGTTCCCCTGGGCTCCTAGAAAGGCACATAGTGCGTAACTATGTGCCTAACAATCTCTACTATGTGCGCTATTGTTAACAAGGTCAGTAGGCTTCTGCACTGTTTCACTACGCCAATGTCAAGACTGGGCCGGGTTCCTTGGCTACCAGCAAAGAGAGATGGGTGTTCCTCGAAATGGAGAAGTTTGAGAACCCCTGGACTCTATGCAATCAACTGAAACGGTTTTACGCCAGATAAACCGTAAAAGTCGACAACAAACGAGGATTTGTTACAACTCCAAAAACCAATTCCCTTAAAAGTCTCAGACTGGCACCTGCCATTCTTGCCGTTCTGAAGCCGAACAAGTCACGAGCTAAGCATCTTACTAAAACATTGGCTGCCGTCTCCAAACTGACCAGTGAGCTCCTTTGACGGTCCATTTTATCAGCCAAAGCTGTTTTTATTTCACATTGCTCAAAATCTGTAATGGACTGCTAAAGCACAGATGATAAAAGAAGCAACTACCCACCCTCCGTCCATGTGCTGGTTACGAAAGCAGCCCGATTCTAAGCTTTTACTTCTTTTTCCCTTTATGAATCTGAGGATCGAACAACCAGACACAGAAACTGCAGAATCCCTATGGAAATGGGCCCCGAGAATGACCGCTGTTGGGGTCCGACTTTGTCACAATGAGAGCGAGGAACACTTTCCCTCTTACAGAATGAGCTAAGAAATCGGTAGCAGATGGTTCACATGCTGACGCAAGTGAAGAATGAAATGTTTGTGTGCTATGAAGTGTCGTCCGTAGACGAAAATTAAACAAGAAAACACCCTACGTCACCTGCTAACAAAAAAAGAAAGTGGATTGTTTGCCGCGAACCGAGTGCCGCGGCGAAGTGATATCAGACGCAGGCTGGAATCGCGATCATTTGCTATTTCGCATGCAAAGCGATTGACAACCCACACTTCATTAGCAAGCCTAGAGTTTTTTGGCTGCTGTACAGAAACCGACGTCAAACAGTGAATGAAGGAGCTTCCGGGACAGACACATCAGAGGCTGCAAAACCTTTCTCACCATTCGCCTGCCGGTGAGAAGTTATCTTGAAACTATGCAACTAGACACGGACGAAGAGAGAGACTGGACAACCCTGCCTAGTTGCACCGATTCAAGATGAATATGTATTTTTGCATACAGGCAGACTCCAAATATAGGCCTAAACACCCTCAAATTCTAACCCCCCCCCCCCTCCAAAAAATTGTTTATATATATACCGTATTTGCACAAATATAACGCGATTTTTTTTTCTAAATTATGTGCTCCAAAACGCACCTCGCATTATATTCGGAATCGAGTTCAGCCATGAGGCGCGTGAGTTTGTAAAAAGCCAGAGGAGAAAGCCATCCCTCCGGCTCAATGCAGGAGATCGGGTGGGAAAAGAAGTGGGGTGTGGAAGGGAATTTATTGGCTATTGGGCCACGTGAAGGGGCGAACAGAAAACATAAAAAAGGAGTTTTATCGCTTTTGTGTTTGTACAACCCACGCAGCCGTAGAAACAAAGCAGAAACAAACGCGCGCGCCATGCGGGAATGCGGGCAATGGCCAATAGATCGATCTCACCAGCTAGTTCGAGTACGCCACCGCTGCCGACATGCATCGTGGGAGCTGTAGTCTTTCTGCACGTGCGACAACCCTGCTGGAGGTCTGCGCGAGCAGAGCCTCGAGGCGGCATGAGCTGTCTCGTGAACTGGTGCCTGCCTCATACGAACTACAGTTATGGCGGCGTCACGCATGCGTGGAACGCTTGGTGAGATCGGTCTATTCAAGCCAAGCCAAGCCAGGCCAAGTCAAGTCAACACAAGCCAAGCCAAAAGACCACCGACCGCGTTTACGCAATTGTACAACCCGAGGTTTGTTTATGCGGAGGGACCAGAACAAAAAGTGTGATCGTGTATTGGGTTCAGCAACATTTTTTCTGCCTGCGCACTTTTTAGTTTCTGCTCCAGAGTCGTCTGGTGTTTGTGTGTTGGTGCTTCTGTTTCGTGCCTTGCTTGGATTGTGGGCTGCCGAGGAGCCCACCCCGAAGAAAAAGGAACTACCAGACAAGTGGTGCGGTGCTGCTGCCTATCTGCCTAGTCGCCAAGTGGATTGTGAACGAAGGACTTGAGCAGTCGGGATGAGTGCAGTCAAAACATTAACTGATATTTCTTTCATTTCCATTGACTTTTCACTTCTGCTATGCCCCCCGTGCGAGAAATTGACGCGGCCTCGGCTCCCGTTATAATAGTAATAATTTTTTAATTTTTTTGGAGGGCATCAAAAACTGCTTTCGCGGTATATTTGTGGTCGCATTATATTTCGTGCACATAAGGTATATACATACCGGGTGTTTCACATAACTTTAGCCAAGGTTTAAAAGTATTTTGTTGCATTTGAGGGAGACAAAACCAAAGGAATACAGTCGCCGACTGTTTTTTTGGACTCTGATAATTCGGACTCATTCGATATTTCGGGCCTAAAGGCGGAACCGTGACTTACCCATAAAAATAGTGTATATTCACGACCAATGTTTCGGACAGCTTGAAGTCCGAAAGTTCAATTATTCAGACAAAATCGTCGCGAGCGATCAGCGGGAAACACCAACGAGAAGCGGCCATTTAGAATTCTATGTTGGCTGCAATTGGATGGGCTGGGTTTGGCAGCGCTACTTGAGTGCTCCCGAGTCCTACCGCTAGGTGACGCTATGCTAGTTATTTTTTTCCATTTAGCTGCACGTCATCATCATCATCATTATTATAATGATGATGATGATGTGGAGTGGGGCGGACGCGCATCCGCCACATCCGCCCCACTTGCGCGTCACCAGTCGCCATGTTGCGGTCCTAGATTTGTGCCATTCATCTCGTTATGACAACGCTGGCTTGGACGTCATGGCCCCATCTGTTCTGCCGCTGCGATGTGTCGTTAAGAAGCGCGAAAAGTACTCGACCATGACACTAGAAAAGGCAAAGGTTCTCAAGCTAACAGAAAGTTGCCGAACGCAAACTGAGGCGTAACCTAAAAAGAAGGCACTATTTACGGCTTTTTTAAGCTCACTTGGAAGTAATAAAGGCAAGTTTTTCAATCTGCTGATTTTTCGGACTGCTTTATTATTCGGACGTTTTTTCGGTCCCTGCGAAGTCCGAATAATCGGTCGGCGACTGTAACTTTGTTCATTGTTTGGAGCAAGTCAGGCTATTTTTCGTACTTTGACCTATTAACTAGTTAATTAAGATCAATTAATAAAATTTTAAAATGTTCAATTTAGAGCAAAAGTTTCAATGACAAAGTTGTAGAGCATCCTCAGAAACATCCAATTCAGTGGTTCTTATCAAGAAACCTCTAACACTGTCTGCTTTTCAGGGCATCGAAAAGAGCTAGCGAATTATAAAAAAAATTAGAAAAAACGTGAATATTTACAACAACGCACTGTCAACAGTGTTCTATTCAGCATGCGGGCCTAGTTTATTCAAGCCACGGCTGAGAGCGCTGCAATCAAGGCTCTCAAGCGCAAAGTCACATGTCATTTTCAGTAATTCCTGGGCTTTTTTTGAAGCCCAGAAAAACGAACTGTTCGAGGTTTCTTGATAAAAGCCAGTGAATTGGATGTTCCTGAGGACACTCTACAACTTTGTCATTAAAACCTTCGCTCTAAATTGAATATTTCAAAAGTTCATTAATTAATCTTAAATGATTAATTCATTGGGAATAATACAAAAAATAGCCCGAGTTGCTCCAAACAATGAATAAACTTATTCCTTTGGTTTCGTGCTCTTAAAATGTACCAAAATATTTTTAAAGCTTGGCTAAAGTTACAAGGAACACCCTGTACATATTTAGATATATATTTTTGAGATACCCTAATCTGAGATACCCAAGTCTTGAAAGGCTGACTTAAGCGCAGACCGCATGGCGCGTTTTTGCTCGCGATTCAGGCGCGTCAAACTGACGTCATTTCCTGCTTGGCGGTGGGCGCACGTTTTCGCGGGAGCGTTGGTTTCTAGCCGACCCAGAACAAGACGCGCGCGCCGAGCGTCGAAGCGGCTCTCGTCCAATGAGGGGTCGGTCGAACTATCACGTGATCCTGCACAGTACGCTGTTTCGTATTCAGCACATTCGAAAGTGTTCAAAAGCATTTTTATTTTCCATATAAAAATTGAAAATGTGTTTCTTTTGACACACAAACCCGTTTTATTTACTTATTTGTTCATTTAATTCTCATTTTGTAGTATTTGCGTCAGCATTTACATCGCGTGTTGAGGATTCTGTTATCTGGCAACGCTGATATCGCGCGGCGGCGGCGCTTGGCTTTGTCTGCATGCGGGTGCCCCCGCGTCAGCTTCCCGGCGAGTGTTCATAGCACGTCGCGTTTTCGCGTGTGAAAAACGCACCATGCGGTCTGCGCTTTATACGCGGCAATATATGGCACAAACGAATTGCCCAATTATCCATTCTGTAAAGTTTTTGCCAAAATACTGCCCAATCGTGAACTCTCGAACGGGTAAACCGGTCAAAAATTTCTGGCTGGGCTTTCATACACCAAGCAGAAAGCTGCGAAGCCACGTTCAATACGCAGCCAAGAAAGCCCTTGCTCTCACCTGGGACCACAATCGGACCCCAGCCAACGAAACGGAATGCATAGACCAAGCTCACCAGCCAGTTTCATCACGCCCCCTACTCCAACATGCATCGTGGAAACTGTCACAGCCCCACTGCTGGACTGCACGAGCAGAATCTTGTGTGCCGCCGCCCGTCTCCTCTGGACTACCGTCATGGCGGCGTCACGCACGCACCCAACGCTTAGCGAGATCGGTCGACCGACCGACGCTCGAAAAGAATGGCACGCGGGTCTGCTTGCCTTGAGCAGCTCGACGTAGTGGTGCTCCCTGGGCTGCTCCCGGGGCAGGCCTGCTGGAAGAGCAGCACCCGCAGGTGCTGCTCGTTCTGGGAGCGGCACTCTTCCAGTTTCTCCGTCTGCGAGCAGAGGACTCCAGCAGCAGGGACTTCTCGTCCCCGCAACGCTCGTTCTCCAGCTGCAGGTCCGTCAGCTGGTCCTGCAGATCCCGTCAGCTCCTGCAGCGTTGCCTGCAGCTCCTCGTTGGTGCTGCAATGGAAAACGGAAGGCTACATGCCTCAGGCTCCGGGAGAACCTCAGAGATCGCCGAATAAGCCACGCTTCAGAGCAATGGTTCTCGACCACCAATGTTTCCGGGTTCCATTTCGGATCGGCAAAAGTGACGGGGACCCCATCCATTGGGGGGGCAGGGGGGTATTGGATGATTACAATCACAATAAGGTAACTTTAAAAAACTGAGATGCGTAGAATCCGTGTTTGAGATTCTGAAACGGAGAATAATCAACTCTACTCGCTCAGCGCGCGTGGTTTGGTCTATTTAGCTTCGTGAAAAGCTGGCATCAATGAAAAAAATTTTGTTTTGTCGCTTGGCTTGATTGACGGTCGAGGGCTTTGGGGCCCCAAGGAAGGTCCCCGAAGCCCACGAGCGTCTCTAGAGTAATGACACACCAGCCATCTTGCTACTTAAAATCGTTGCTGCCAATCGTCTGTAGCTCTATCCGGAATCGCTTTTCCGTCCCCCAAAAGTGTTAATAAAACGGACCTTGAAAGAGCAATACGGGTATGCGCCCAAGCTTTCCGACGCCGCACGTCGAGCTCGGGAAGCCGCGTTTTGAGTCATAACGATCGCCAGTTGCAAACGCTCTGCGCCAAGCACCAAAATGGCACCGGAATCGAGTGCCATTGTTCCTAAGCGCAGCTCGTACGGCTGATCTAGTGAACCCCAGGGTAACCCCCGCTACTTCACCATCCGCACGTTTCGGCACCCTCCCCTCTCTTTTTGGGGGACCGGTGGATGTGCCGCACAACCCCCGACTCGTGATTCACACTGATCGAGCCTACCCTACGCTTTAGGACTGGCGCAGCTCGTGCCAGCGTCCCCATCTCAAGTCAGAAAGGTTAATGCATGTTGCGGAATGCCCCCCGAAAAAGGGAGACAGACAGAGAAAAAAAGTGTGTGTGAGTAAATGATTGACTGAGCGAGTGTGCGGCTGAGTGAGCATGTGAATGGGTGTGAGAATGAGTGAGCGTGTAAATGAGTGTGAATGAGTGAGCATGTAAATGAGTGTGAGAATGGGTGTGAGAGTGTGTGAGTGAGCGCGTAAATGAGTGTGTGATTGAGTGAGCGTGTGAATTAGTGTGTGAATGGGTGTGAGAGTGAGCGAGCGTGTAAATCGGTGTGTGAATCAGTAAGCATGTAAATGAGTGTGTGAATGAATGTGAGTGAGCGAGCGTGTAAATGAATGAGTGTGTGAATAAGTGAGCGTGTAAATGAGTGTCTGAATGAGTGAATGTGTAAATGAGTGAGCGTGTAAATGAGCGTTTGAATGGGTGTGAGAGTGCGTGAGCATGTAAATGAGTGTGTGAATGAGTGAGCATGTAAATCAGTGTGTGAATGGGTGAGAGAGAGAGTGAGTATGGAAATGAGTGTGTGAATGAGTGAATGTGTAAATGAGTGTGTGAATGAGTGAGCATGTGAATGAGTGTTTGAATGGCTGTGAGTGTGAGAGCACGTAAATGTGTGTGTGAATGAGCGACCATGTAAATGAGTGTTTGAATGGCTGAGTGTGAGCGCACATAAATGAGTGTGTGAATGAGCGAGCATGTAAATGAGTGTGTGAATGGGTGTGAGAGTGAGTGAGCGTGCAAATAAATGTGTGTGAATGAGTGAGCGTGTAAATGAATATGTGAATGGGTGTGAGAGTAAGCGAGCGTGTAGGTCGACGTATGAATGAGTGAGTATGTAAATGAGTGTGTGAAAGAGTGAGACAGTTAGGTGAGTGAGACAGTAAGTGTGTGAGAGAGAGAGAGCAAGTGTGTGAGTGAGTGAGTACGAGAGAGTATGTGAAAGTAAGTGGGTATGAAAGAATGAAAGAGAGAGGGTGTGAGTGAAGGAACGAGAATACAGTAAAACCTCGATTTAACGAAGTCACCGGGACCCGCAAATTATTTTGTTAAATCGGGAACTTCGTAAAATCGGGAAAGCCATTTTTCGGGTGTAGGATTTGATAAATTTGAAGTATTGGTGCAGCGGCATCCTACAAACTACCGCGGTATCACATTTTGCGCTGTCCACAAGCCGAAACTGCCGAAACTTTTTAAAAAATGCGCGTACAAGAACTTTGCAAATGAGCGAGAGCACAACCGCGTGCGCGTGTCGAGAAAATAAAAAAAAAAAAAGCTCACAGCTCTGGAGAGAACGACAAATTTATTGCCTAGTAAAAAAGCTAGTGATTTTCGCCTGCGCGCGCTCCGTGAGTAGCGGGCGCACACACTTTTCGTAGCTGGCGAGTGAAGTCAAAGCGTCTTCGGCACCCTCGTGTGCCCCAGCAAACCGTCTCAGAAGTTCGACGGCGTCCATCACCTGGCTTGGTGTGGGCACGGGAGCTTCGACAGCATCCGGATCGTTCGCATCTTCAGACTCCTCTTGTGCGCTGGAAACAAGCTGCACTATCTCCTCATCGTCGGGAACTTCTGTTGTGTCAGTGTCCGCGTCTGCGTTCACGAAGTCGTCAAAGTTCTGATCTGCGGCACCTGGTCACGCCGGCGAAGCTCTTCCCAACAACTGGGCGATGCCACTTCCTGCTCGTGTTGCGGGCTTGTAGAGGCCTGACGCAGCCTCGGAAGTAGAAGTGTGGAAGCCAGCATGCCGGGAAACAGTTCAGAACGATCGAGGACCGGGTTGCTCTCCATGATGCTGCCACCATCTCGATCGCCATGTACACGTCGATCTTGGTCTCACGTTTGATTTCAAAGTTCAGCAGGAGCTTCTCGATGACCCTACGCTTATATGCGCATTTCACACTCAGTGGTGGTCCAGCCATTTTAGGTTTTGGAGCAATTTTTGGAGCAAGAAAAACCCAATTTTGGAGCAATTCGTATCACATAAACTCCACTTTTGGAGCAGGGAAAAGCTCGTTTTGGAGCACCTTGGTATCAGGAAAACTAAACATTTTGGAGCAGCATGAACATAGAGCAGTTCTGTGCCATGTCTTTATTATTATATATATATTACGGCTGCCCTTGTCAACCTTACCTCACCCCCCATATATATATATATATGTTTGTGTGTGTCACGAACATCTGAATTTCATATAGTAATTTACAAAGAAAATAACTCACCATAAGAAAACCATTTTATTTATGACAGAACATTCTTGCAGCTAAAGCTTAACTATGTAACAAAATATCACAGATGAAAACTGAAATATTGCTTAATACCTCTTGCCTTTTGACTGTAGGCTATATATCTCAGGTGAAAAAAAAATATTGACTCAATGATTTTTGCATTTCTTTTTCAGTTCGTCCAGCTCGCAAAGAGTGCGTGACAAAGTAGCATTGGCTTCAGCTAACATAGTTTGGCCACCTTCTACTTTTTCCAAGCTTTGGCACTTCAGTCCTGCATCAATGGTCTCTTCCGCCCTCTTCAGCAACGCACGGCACGAGATCACCCTTTCCTCCAACTGCTTCTTTAAGCGCTTGTCATGTGAGTTGTCAGCATCAACTTGTGCGCTGACAGGCATTTTTCTCTTCATGTCGGCCTCTCTGCTTCCAATTCTTTCCTCATACCGGGCTCTTGCTCTTTTGACGCTTCGCAGAAGGTCTGGTGACAGGGGCACCTTTGTGGCATCTCCATCATACCTCTGCAGGTAGGTCTTCACTTGACGCAATCTGTTGATGCTCGCAATGCACAATGAGGCTCGGCCTTCAAGGAGATGCTTATTCTCACTGAAGCCTCGCTCACAGTCCGCGTTGCCATGAGGTAGAGAGAGCAGCGCTTTTACTAGCCTTGACAACAGTGGGTACTTCTGCTGACCAGCTGCGCACTTTTGTTGAAATACTGTAGCCCAACGAGTGTCGATCCGCCCATCTTCCATCAACTGAAGGCTGTTAGCAGAGTCACATCTCAGCAGATGCCACTCATCGACCAGTGATGACACGTGGTCGCTCTCAAGCACTTGAGGCAGCTCGGAAGCAAGGTATCGCAAGGATCGGACTTCTGACTCCACGTCGCTGGGCTGCAATCCCAAGAGACTTGTGTGCTGAAGGACTTTATTGTCAAGAGGCAGCTTCTGCAGGAGGTCTTTCGAGCGAGCCAAGTAGAAGGCACGGGCCCCAAGAAGTAACCGCTTCTTTTCACCTGGATCCCATTTCAGCATTGCCTGCTCAGTGTCCATACCCACTTCTGGTTTGGTTTTCCACAGGGTAGAGTCCTGCACATCGAGTTTCTTCAGTTCCTCCGCACTCTTGTCCACATAGGCTGCACTCCTCAAACAACGGCTGAGGATTCGCTGGACTAGAGAAAGCAACTCCGCGTGGAGTATGTGTAGCAGGGGCTCTTGCTTCTGAAACAGTGTCTGAAACCGAGAAAAAAGCTCGGCACAGTTCTTCAAGAACAACACCTTGGCATAAAGGTCTTTCTTTGAAAATGCTGCAGCAAGCTTGCTGTGAAGATTCCGAGTGTCCACTCGCTGCTTTGTCATGCTTGCCTTGTGAAAGTATGACTTCAGCGCTTCAAATTGTTCTAGGACACGACACAGTGAATCTTGAAGTGTGAGCCAGCGATTGGAGACATGACGCAGAAACACATTAGAAGCAATCCCTAGAGCCTCCTGACATTCTCCGAGGGCTTCAGCACGAACAGCGCTTTTGAAGTAGTAGTAGACGTTTCGGACGACCTCCTCAACATCCGAGCCAAACGCATCGAGACCTTTTGCAAAAGCATTGTGGACTTTGTGAAGGTTGCAGTTGTTGATGTCAACCCAACTTGATGGCATATCCTTTTGGAGCTTGTTCCTCACGCTTTCCATGACGTTAGGCCCGTCACTGAAAAAACAAACAAGCCCTCTCTTCGGTAGCTCAGTCAGCGCGTCTTCTACGCAGCCCACAATTACTTCCGCGGTGGCACGCCCGAGGTTGTACGATTGCACATGCTCAACGACAACCTGTTGCTGGCTGTTAGAAAAGTACCTAACAAGCACATCCAGTTGCTGCGTTCTTTGCTCTGGCTTTGGGGTTTCGTCGATCATCACGGAGAAGAAAACATTTGGGTGGCACAGCTCACTCACAACTCTGGACTTGAAGTAAGGGCCGAGTCCATCGGACACGATGCGTGATAACTTGGACCTGCTGCAGCTAAACTTCTTAGCAACCTCGCTGTCCGGGAACATACACTCGTACATTCCCGTAGCACTGTCTCCCCACGAGAAAGGGATAGACTTTGAAACAACGGACATAGCGAAAATTGATTCCGCTTTCCACACTTGGTCTTGGAGTGATGTGCCAGAAGCACCTTGTGAGAAATCAAATGCGGCTTGCACCAATTTGGGGGCTGAAGGTTTCCGTCTTCATCTCTGTGCCTTGCAGCAGCTTCAACATGTTTCTTCAATGCTGCGTGATGTTTGATGGCAGCTACTTCATGTTGTGCGCAGGAAATTGATGAATCGCAGAGGACACAAAATGCATCAGTTTTGTGAGTCCCCTTTTTGCACCAGAGACTAATTAAATCATTATTTGAGTCCACCTCACTGAGTACTGAGTCTTTAAACTTGGTGCTTCGCTCTAGAAAAAAAGGACAAAATTACAATTTTAAACAAACCAAGAAAATACGCCAAAACTTTTTTGCCATGATCTACAAACTTTAAAGTTACCGCGGTGAATATGTATTTACACAATTGTAAGTCGACCTGTTTTTCGTGATCGTGATAAATATACTCAAGGCGTCCGAGAATCCGAAACTATAGCGATTTATTAAACATGTTTGTAAGCTCTATTCTGAGTTCGCACGCAGTGCGTACAGTATGACAACCAAGGGGTGACCAATCGTTTACGGCATTTGACATGAAAAGGAACACGCAACAATTCGCAACAAGGAAATCAAGCAACGACCACGCGATAGAAAAGAGTACCACGTTCGGTAATGATGCCGCTGGTCTGCCGGTGAACGAGCGTCCGAGCAAATTTCTACTATAAGGTCTGTAACTTAAAACGCGCATGCAGAAAAAAAAAAGTACTCACGTTGGCTCATCTTCAAGAGGACTTAGTAGTGGCGATGCAGAAATGAACAGCCACAACGCCGCATATCAAAACGGTCGCAACAAAACAATAATGCGCAATAATGCCACTGGGCCGGAAACCTGAATTGGATTGTGATGGCTATGGTAACGGCTCTGCCCTTTATATCGGCCGGCAGCTTGCGCCACCTAGCCTAGAAAATAAAACTCCCACCGGGTTGCCAGCCGAAAACGCCATTCTTCCAAAAAAGGATTCGTTCACGGACCGACTAGCCCTTTTTGGCGCAGTTTGGCGCGGTTTGGCGCAGTTTTGCACAATTTGTGTCTTTAGGCGCAGCAAGGCGCAGGTAAAGGAGAATTTATCAAAATGGCGCAATTGGCGCAGCTGGACCACCCCTGCACACTGTTGATGATCCCCTGATCTAGGGTCTGAATGACGGAAGTCGCATTGGGGAAAAAGAACCGCAACTGCACATTCTTCAGGTGAAGCTCCGGAATGTGGTGCGCCGTGCAATTGTCCAACAGCAGACACACATTCCTCTTTTGGCAGCCCATGTCATCGTCGAAGCTTTTTAGCCACTCCTAGAAGATCGCGCGGCTCATCCAGGCTTTGATATTCGACACGTACTCCGCCGATAGTTTTTTAACTCTTTTGAAGCACCGAGGATTCTCGGCCTTTCCAATGATGAGCGGATCGCGCTTATCACTGCCATCCATGTTGACGCACAGCAACAGCGTAAGTCGCTGTTTACTCTGCTTGCCACCATGGTAAGGCTCCCCTTTCCGAGCAAGCGTCTTGCCCGGCAGCATCTGATAAAACAGACCGCTCTCATCCGCGTTGTAGACATCTTGCACGGCGTACCTCCCCAGGATCTCCGGCACGTTCTCCACAACCACTCGTCGGCTCCTTGCTTGTTCACGCTGGATGACTTCCCGCTCAACACTTCACCAACGATCCCATAGCGCTCTTTGAAGCACGAGAGTCAGCCGGGACTTGCCTTGAACTCGTCAAAGCCGAGCAAACACGCGAAACCGAGCGCTTTCTGCTGCACCACTTCCCCGCTCAGTGGGACTTTTCTGGCTCGCATGTCGTTAAACCACATAAAGAGGGCTTCCTCCAGCTTCTCGTACGGGGTCGTCTTCAGGTGTTTTTTCTTGGACGCGTTCCCAGAGGAAATCGCAAGGATGATGGCGTCCTTTGCCTTCAAGATGGTCGAAAGTGTGCTTGCCGGGATGCCGTGTTCCGCGGCCACGTCACATTTTTTTTGTCCGCTCGCGACAGCACGGATTATGTTCGCCGTTTCTTTAAGGGTCAGTACTTTTCTTTTCTTCTTCGGAGGCTCCATCCTTCGACGACGCAGAATGCACGGAGCAAAGCAGAAGAAAGAAAACTAACGTGTGCGAAGAGCTGAAGGACACAGGCGATAGGGTGGAAACCGGTCGTGGCGAAAGCAGCGGAGCGCGGAGGGAGCTAAAGAGCGTCAGTGCTGCCATCTGTCGCACGCGAGATGAAGCACCAGCCGCCGCTTTCGCCATCTGGTGGAACTGATCCAAAGCCTAGAAAGAAATGCGCAGTCTGTCGTTTCGTCCGGTTTCGGTTTGTAGTTTCGTAAGAACTAAAACGAGAATGCATCCACTGCGTCGATTGTACCGCTCCTACGCCGGCAGCACACTGCCAGACATTCTACACGCCATAAATTTGGAAAAACCTTTTTTTCTATGCATCTTTTTTCCCGGAATACTTCGTTAAATCGGGTTTGGCGGCGAATTTTGTTTGTTATTTCGAGTTCGTAAAAGCATTAAGCCTATGGGCAACTGCGGGGGGTATTCGAATTTGTTCGTTAAATCGAGAAATTCGTAAAATCGGGTTTCATTAAATCGAGGTTCAACTGTAGTGTGAGAGTGAGTATAAGAGGAAGTGTGAGAGAAAGTGAGTGTGAGGGTGAGTGAGCGTGCATCTGTTAGTGCAAGTGTGAGTATAGGTGTGTGCCCATGCAGGGGACCCAACCTGTAGTGCGTCTCCTCCATCTGCATGATGCGGTCCTGGAGGCAGGCCACCGACATCTCGCTCAGGCTGCTCGTGCTGGCCTTGTCCCACTCCAGCCGGGCGCCCCCGGGAGATGACTCCCCCACGTCTGCGTCCGACAAAGCCCCTTCCGTAGACTTGGCCTGCAGGTGCCACAGCGGGGACAGGAGAGTGCGGGTGCGTCTACGGGGCGTCCGAACCACGCTCGAACGAAAACTATCGACCATACAACAAGATCTCTGGTAATACGCGTAAGTATTCCATTTCTCGTATCTTTGCACAACGCATAGATTAATTACGGTGCCTGCAAGGCGTCTGCAACAGACGGATTTAGCGTCCCATCCCGCCCATACTTCCATAACAATCCTGAAGCGGCAACAAATGACATTGTAAAAGATGGCGTGTCACGTTGCCAGACGTCACGATCTCGGCGGTGGGCCAAAGGAACTCCGCCAAAAAGTGAGCCGACGCCAGGGTCGCCGTTGTCGCGGCGTTTCATCTCGCGTCTGCCAAAGTTTCTGCGGACCATCTAGCTACAGAGCGACCCGCGGCGGGTAGCTGCCAGAATCGCGGAAGGCCACAGCGCGACACTCACACGACGTCATCGGGTGGAAATCGAGAGACCGCTCATAAGGCCGCGGTAAGCGCGCCAGTCGGGGACGCGCTCCGGGTACCGCAGTCGCACCCACCTGCTCCCTGGCTGCGGCTCCGTCCAGGCTGGCCATAGAGCCTGAAGCGGAGCGCCCGAGGAGCAGCTGCTCCTTGTCCGAGTCGGAAAGGGGCTCTGCTCGATGGGGGCCCCCATCTGGAGCAACTTGTCCCGCAAGCGCCGGTTCTCTTCCTGCAGGGCCTCCAGCTGCCACCGGTCTCCAGACGCACGGTCCTCCTGCATTGCATGGCCACAGCATCCCTTTCGAGGCACCCATTTAAACCGTCCCGGTTTCATGGCTGTTGGACCAATCTTTGATCCAAAAAACATGACAGAGTGCAACGAAGTAATGTTTGAGCAGACCCGACCGTCGCCCCCTCCCAATATCAGAGGCGCTGTTCTCCCTCGTCTCCCAAAACACCAGTCACTGACCGAAAGAGAACAGCAAAATGTGCTTTTCAAATGCCCGGCTTCCAAACTTTCTTTGGGTCTGCGCGCAAACAAAGTGCACGAAACGCCGAAGCGTCGTCGAAAAACTCGCGCCGGAGACGGGACAACAGAAGCTCCCCCTGCCGTTCTCACCCTTTCGGCGACCGTACGAGAGTTCCCAGCCACGAGAGGCAGCCTGGCGAAACGGATTGCCCTCGTCGGAGGAAGCCGAGGGTGCCGGGCGGGGCGGGGAAGACCCACCTTGAGGTGCTTGATCTCCATGCGCAGGGTGGCGATCTCGGCCTTCTTGCTCTCGGCGTTGCGCACCAGCTCGGAAACTTGCTGCTCCAGCAGGGCCTTCTCCCGCTCCTGCTGCAGGATTGTCGTGGGCGACGCCTTCTCCCCGCTGCCGCACTCCGGCGTCTGGGTGGCCACCGTCGGTGCCTGGCACAACCCTGGGAGGATGCAGCCCGGACAGGGGTCAAGCCTGGTTGGACGAGCGCCGACTCGAAAGACCCGGTGCCAGGCTGCACTCTGCACCGCACTAGCGTAAAAGCCGGTTCCTGGGTACGTGTGGACAGCACGTACGCAAGAAATTGTGACTACGGTAGGTCACAAAGCTAATGGCTGTTTTTTTTCTTCGTCCTTTGGTTCCTGAAACGCAGCAGGAAGTTCTCCCGGGCGGACACTGGTTGCAGGTTGCTGCCGGGGAAAATGGCAAGCACGCCCGACAGCACGCAGCAAATGAATTGAAAACTAATGCAAAGCAGTAATGACACGGAGTGTGCAACTACCGAAAAAAAGTTCCACAGCAGATTACTTGGAAAGGTGTACTTTGTGACAGCCTCAGTCCCCTCAGACCCTGGTTTGTACATTTGCGCGAGAGTGCGTTGCAAGCACCTGTAGCCACCACGGTCCTCACATTACCTAGTCTGCAATCTTTTCGTCACGCCATGACAAATATTTCCTAGGGACAAACTGAAGCACCAGATGCGTGGTGGCGACGTTGGGAGGCAGCCAATGAGGTTACTCAGAGAACCTAAAGGATGGATGCGAGTTCGGAGAAGCCACCGTGAAGAGTTGTTGGATGCTCCTACCATAATATCATGAGAAAAGAAAGCCCTCCAAAAAACCGAAAGCAAATCGGGCGAAAAGAAGGAGTAAGCTAACTTTCGGTGTGCTATAAAAAAAAAAAAAGTTGAAAAGTGCTAGTTTTAGACTCTGCAACCTGCGAAACTTGTGACTGTCATTCCCACTCAGCAATGTTTGCTTATCTTTCGCCAAGGCTAAGTAACGACATTTCTATCGAGGACACCATTGGCCAGGGCCCTGCATTTACCAGAAGTAAGCTTTTTTTTGGATGTTCTTTGAAAAAATAGCAAATCGTGAAAAAAATATGGGTGGGTTTATCTTTTGGGGGTGGGGCATCTCTCAGGATGCTACGGTTACTCCTTTTTACAACCCTACGGACCCGTCGAAAAGATGTACGATTGAAAATGCTATCTATACGCAAGACCCAAGTCATTTTATTTCAAAACATTTAATACACCACGTGAAGGGTGCTACGTCCACTTAAAAAAAAATTTATCAAGGGTTAAAACTGCAGAAGTAAGTAGTTTATCTAAAGACCGTGTAACTGCAATTTCCTAGGGACAAACTGAAGCACCAGATGCGTGGTGGCGACGTTGGGAGGCAGCCAATGAGGTTACTCAGAGAACCTAAAGGATGGATGCGAGTACGGAGAAGCCACCGTGAAGAGTTGTTGGATGCTCCTACCATAATATCATGAGAAAAGAAAGCCCTCCAAAAACCGAAAGCAAATCGGGCGAAAAGAAAAAGTAAGCTAACTTTCGGCGTGCTATAAAAAAAAAAAAAAGTTGAAAAGTGCTAGTTTTAGACTCTGCAACCTGCGAAATTTGTGACTGTCATTCCCACTCAGCAATGTTTGCTTATCTTTCGCCAAGGCTAAGTAACGACATTTCTATCGAGGCCACCATTGGCCAGGGCCCTGCATTTACCAGAAGTAAGCTTTTTTTTTGGATGTTCTTTGAAAAAATAGCAAATCGTGAAAAAAATATGAGTGGGTTTATCTTTTGGGGGTGGGGCATCTCTCGGAATGCTACGGTTACTCCTTTTTACAACCCTACGGACCCGTCGAAAAGATGTACGATTGAAAATGCTATCTTTACGCAAGACCCAAGTCATTTTATTTCAAAACATTTAATACACCACGTGAAGGGTGCTGCGTCCACTTAAAAAAAATTTATCAAGGGTTAAAACTGCAGAAGTAAGTAGTTTATCTAAAGACCGTGTAACTGCACTTATCGGGTGGGCCTACAACCCATTAAGGCCTGTCCAAACAGGCTACTACAAAAATCGTCAGGCCACACGATTCCTGCAAAAATCGTCAAAATTGAAGCGTCCGGGAGTCGTCGGTCGTATGTCTGTTTGGACACCGGCCAAGCCAAATTCACGACTTTCCTCGTCGCCTCCTCCACTTTTGTTTGACGTCGGTGCTTGTCAGACTTGACGTCACACGCACCTGCCAATGGTGAGCCTGATGCCTGTCGATCTCCCACGGCTCGCCTCTCTCCCCCCACTTTTCTCACCCAAACCCCAACCCCAACCCCCCCCCGAGACCCAGTGACAAAAGCGCCCAGTGCGCATACACTATTGGCCCTCCTCTCGCCCCCCCCCCCCCAACTTTACTCACAACGCTTTCAACCCCCAAGTCGCCGACCTTGCTACCGCCGTCACCTCGGCAGGAAGGCCAAAGATATGAGGTCCGGCTTCGGGTGGATTTGGGAGATTCCTGCGTCGAAGTGCGCGTTTCGGCCGCCCCAGCTCAGCTTTCTTTGTCAAGATCCACATTCGTAGCTCGAAAGAAAAATAAAATAAAGTGCAGTGCGCAACAGTTAGACTTTTAGTTGTATGTAGAAACACTGAAAACTTAAGAATATATCATTTATTTTATTAAACTCCAAACCAACCAGATTTGTTTGTCTATACAAGGTACGTTTTGAACAAGAGCCGCGGGAATCCGATCCAATCCACAGAACTGCTGGAAGACGACACGACCTCGGACACAATGCACGCTCGTCTGGCTTGCCCCCTCACACTCGAGTCTTCCCTTTCCCGTTTTCGGGACCTCCAAAGCGGCGGAGGCCTTGAGCGATTGACCGACAGCAAACAGAGCGTGCGAGTTTTTCTCCGGACCCACGTGATGAGCAGAGCAAGGCCGCCGTGGAGGTAGCGAGGGGAGATTTGACAGGAGGAAGTTTCCCCCCGGCAGATTTGACAGGGGGAAATTTCCCCCGACGGCCGGAAGCGGAGCGCCGCACGATTTGCCGGAGTCGTGAGTTTTGTAGTATCCTGTTTGGACACCCCTTCAGATGGGCACACAACTAGACCGAAGGTTCCGTGGTACTGGAGAATTGAAACAGCGGAAAGGACGAGAGACTGGATGATGAAAGACACAGACACCAGCGCTGTGTCCGTCTTTCTTCATCCAGTCTCTCGTCCTTCGCGCCGTTTTAATTCTCAAGTATGAACCTAATCGCCCAAGCTTCAACTGTAGCGAAGTTCTGTGGTATTTGCGAGATCAAATCTGTGCTCTGCCTGTGAGAAATGGTCACTGATAACATTGTCAAAATTATTTCGAGCCCCCGGTGAAACAATGGCGCGCAAGATATACTCCGGTCGGAAGTGTTCTACAGCTTGCCAATAGGTGGCATCAGTGTTCCTTCGTCATAGGCAGTCGCACGTGGTTGCAACGCACTCGATCGCACCCAGACGTAAACGTGTGGACACGCCTCAAGACACTGCACTTGCGTAAGACACCACTCACCCGGCCGCGCCTTCCTCTGCTCCCTCGACTGCCCGTTTGAGTCCAGGCTGTCTTTGCTCGAGGAGGACTTGATGCTGCCGGCCTTGCGGGCAATGGGCCCCGCCTGGGACATCATGTTCTCCTTGTTGACCGGGTCGGAACGCCTGCAAGAGCGGCAACCGGGGACAATCCGACTTTGTGAGGTAGAGAAATTGCATGTCTACCAGTTTGCTTCTCCCAAATTCCCCGACTTTTCCGGGATTTCCCCGAATATTTTTATTGAATTCCCCAACCACTACAAAAGAAGAAAAGGCAGACAATAGGGTTGCTGAGGCTGTTACCGTTTAATTCGGCGAACCGGGTGGCGGCTCAGTCGTGTAGCAATGCCTCAGGAACTGCTGCCACTGGGCGCAAAGGCCATCCACCGCTTGTACACACTTCTACTTTGTCACATGTCGTTGCCCTGCCCACGTCGGTCATGTTTTCCGACTAACCTAATTCTGACGATTTCCTTAACTTTTTTAAGTGCTTTGAAAACCTCTGACAATTCGAGGTTTCTGAGGTTGTAGACACCCGGAGAAAGTTGCTATCAGATTCGCAGTATTTGCACCTGTTCTTGTCGCCGCAGTAAGGCCAGTGTTGAATGCCATCGTACCACACATTCACTGTCAGCCTTGGATTTAGTGGACGAGCAATCTGTCTTGAAGATGCATTTGGATCCTCTACTATTAAGCACACGTTTCCCCGCTCTCGCGATGGAGGGCACTAAATGTATTGAGGCGCACGTCGCGTGGGGAAAAAATTAATTACGCTAGAGACGTCGCTCTGGGCAACGCTAGGCATCAAAGGCTTGTTGATTACCTCGCCAAGTGTCTACCAAATTCCCTCAATTTTCCAAGTTTTCCCAGACTCTTTAAAATTCCACAACCATTACAAAAGAAGGAAAATATGGAAAATAATCCAGGTTGGTCCAGCTTGTACTAAAGGAACACTTTTTTGACAGTGACATTGTCGCTCCAGTATTTTCGCATTAAAAATACAACTGTAGCAAACACAAAACCAAACGCACATCACAAACATGATTGAAGGATCCAACAGTTTGAAACCAGTGTAGGTCTGATGAACCAAAGTGTAACAGATGGTTATATGCATGTTGCATTTGCAGGGGATAGAGTTCAAGAGGCTGCTCCTATTTATTCAGGGGTGCTTGCACCGCCCAGGGACATTTAGTGCGATGTAAAATGTCTTAAAATAAAGATATCCTCACCACCACCCCCGCCACTGCTTGCAGAGCCCCATACTTTGCCGCACATCACCCCGCCACTCTCGCTGGTTGTTCTCACCGACTTCGCAAACTTTTTAATACTTCTCCGACAGTTTCCTAACATTTGCAGGGGCTTTGAAATTCCCCATCAATTCCCTATTTTTCAGGTTGGTAGACATTCTGACTTTAGGATAAGAGCACTTGGTCACACAACACTAAGATGAGGCCACGGCGTAAGATATACAGGCAAGGACACGCAGCATGGCGAAAGCTGCGACAGAATCAACCAGATAAGTCCGATTGGCATGCCTACGCCGACAGTGTCTCGGAGAACCAGACAGTGCGACTGGGGAAAAAGATAAGAAACAAAAACAAACAAGTGTCTCATTACCGTGGCACCCAGGTGCGTGTACCCTGTGTGTAGTATTCTGAGTTTTGCGTTCGTATCGGGCACGAGGTTTGAACGAGACAAGCACGTGCCCCACTCGCAGTGGCGCGTGCTCAGCTCGAGCATGATAGCACTGCTGTGGAACAGTTGACCCTGGGATTTGGACTAAAGAAGTCAGGCAGTCACCGGCGTCCTTCCTTGCCTTCGGCGGGGCCCACGAGGACGCGGGCCCCGCCGCTACCAGGTCCGCTTCGCGGATGAACCCAACGCCCACTCCCCGGCCACGACGACGCCTACAGCAGCGGCTGCCGCTCCTTTCCTACTTTGACAAGACAAGACATCGCCATCACCGGTATTCAAGACAATTCACGACCCCTGCGCCGGTACCCGACAGCCCCTGTCGGACCACCACCTCACTATCAACACCGGCCACCCCCCTCCTCGAAAATACAATATGGCGACAAGGATGGGATCCGAAAGAGCAACGACAGTTTCGAGGCAAGCTCTGCGTGCCGGTCACATAGTTAGCAAGAACCGGCGCATCTTGGACGTTTTTTGTTTTGTTTTTCTTCGCAGCCTTGCGGCGTTTCGTTATGACGATTTCGGGCCAGTCGAGCTAGCGTTTGGTTTTTCTCCTTTTGTCTGTTTCTTTTTGTGCGGCCTACTTCGAGCCAGGTAGTACTCGTTTCTCCGAACCAGAGCGTCTCGGAACTCCTGTACGCCTAACGTTTCGAACGCCGAGTTCATTTTTTGTAGCTTTACTAGTTTTTTCGGACGGAGCGCGTTCCTGAATCAATTGTTCCAGGCAAGAAATAAGCCCTGAGAGAGTTAGCTGGTCTTGCGAGACAGCATTTTTTTTTTTGTTCCGTCCGCCCTGCGATGACGCGAACATTGTTCCAGGCAAAAAATAAGCCCTGGCTGAAAAAGCTGGTCTTCAGAGACAGCAATTTCTTTTTTTTCCATCCCGTCCGCTTTGCGATGACGTGGACATTCTTCAAATCGAGTTTTGTTTTTGGGTTTTACGTTCAGGCTGAGGTCTGGAGAATCCAGAGGAGTAGCGTAATTACGCTGAAGCTGTTTTTTTCTTATCGTCGTGATGCTCGGACACCGATCAAGTCACTGCCCAAGATGGCCGCAAGCTCCTGCCTCCCGACATGACTGTTTGAAAGATGGCAATCCATCTTCATCGGCACCTCGCCGAGATGTAAGAGTGCAGCGCCTGGTTTTCCTGTGAGGCCCGGTTTTCTGCTGCATCTGGTGTTCCTGCAGCACCTGGTTCCCACGCGAAGCCTGGGTATTCTGCTGCATATGACTTTCATGACACAACTTCAGAGAAAGAGCGCGCCCGCACGCGCCAAAAGATTTCAGCTAAAGCCACCTTGCGTTGTGCTTCGCTTTCGCTGGTGAGCAGCTACGTTCCTTGGCACCACCGTATGCGGAGAAATTAGCACCTCTTGCCTTCAAGACGTGTGGTGCCAGTAATAGGCTTAGCTTTCGAAAAGAGTTTTGCGCTGGACAATCCAAGTTACAAAGTTTTGAGAACAATAACGCCCGACGATTCTCAACGAACTTTTCATATATATGCATGAGTCGACGTTTCCTCCGTATTTGACTGAACCTATCGAAATGACACTGACTTTTCACAGGACTTGATGTTTTTTTTGGGGGGTCTTCATTACGAAATTCGAGAGTCGTGTTTTTCTAGTACTTACCTTTCCCTTTAGCAAATGTTTAAAAATTCAGAAAGGAAGAATAGGGGCACGTTTCAGAGTGCTTTTCTGTTCTTTGTTTGGCTTTTAATTCTCCCATTATGTTTCTGTAAAAAAAATATTAAGAAAGGGAGAATGTAGTATTCCGAGTTTTGCGTTCGTACGGGCACGAGGTTTGAACGAGACAAGCACGTGCCCCACTCGCAGTGGCGCGTGCTCAGCTCGAGCATGATAGCACTGCTGTGGAACAGTTGACCCTGGGATTTGGAATAAAGAAGTCAGGCAGTCACCGGCGTCCTTCCTTGCCTTCGGCGGGGCCCACGAGGACGCGGGCCCCGCCGCTACCGGGTCCGCTTCGCGGATGAACCCAACGCCCACTCCCCGGCCACGACGACGCCTACAGCAGCGGCTGCCGCTCCTTTTCCTACTTTGACAAGGCAAGACATCGCCACCACCGGTATTCAAGACAATCCATGACCCCCTGCGCCGGTACCCGACAGCCCCTGTCGGACCACCACCTCACTATCAACGCCGGCCACCCCCCTCCTCGAAAATACAATACTGTGCTTGGCACGTCTGCTCCGACCTTGACAGACACTGGCTCGAACACCACACCAGAGATCTCTGTTTCAATGCGTTCAGAAAATGGTTCTTGCCACTACCAAGGCAAGAAACTAGGGTCAATGACGAAGCTGTGTCTCAGCAACATGCATTTTGTAAGTGGCAAGTTCTACACTAACACGAAAAGCCTAGAAACAACTTTAAAAACAGGCACAACTCTCAAAGAAAAGCATGAAAAACGGGGCCTGTGACAGGCTACCACTAGCCACTTGTCGAAGAGCCCTCTGGTGGCGCCGCTTGCAGCCAATGCAAGGACAGGACTTAATCTGGCAACTATGATGCGTGCAGTGTCCATACCTGTACCGGGTGTTTCTGCTAATACTTCGAAAAATCCTTATAAATAGAGTGCTTGAGAAAAAAACCAAACCCTTCTTGGGAACAAACTGCCAGCTGGGGCGGGCATTAGGGATTGCAAAAAAGAATCCAATTAGCGGAACAATTACCAACCCATTCGCATTTTCGCATCACCAGTCTCGCACCTGCTGCACGAGGTGCAACTTTGGCACATTCCCAAGCTTTCCACAAACTTGGTCTTCCTAGATCTGACCGATTTATGGGCTTTCGATTATGTTGAACAAGCTTCTAATTGGAACCATATGTTTATTTTCATTATATTAAGAAGTGAATTAGTAAAATCTAGGCAATTAATCTGCTAACTGGGGTCGTCTATTCTTGCAACCCCGAAGTCTATTGAGGCCGACAGTTAGTTCCCGAAAATAATTTTTATTTTTTTCTTAGTTACTTTATTTGTAGGGGATTTTGAAAGTATCCGCAGGAACACCCGGGGTCCATCTCACACCGTGGATAGGGCAGAGCTCAGGCGGTCAACCGCTCACCCCACAGCCGTCGGTCTGTTGGAGCGAGCCCTGCCGGCGGCGGAGGGTCCCCGGGGGCGGCCTTGGTGGCGTTGAAGATGTTCTCCTGCGCCTGGGCGCGGGCACGCTGCAGGGTGCTCAGCCCCTCTCGGGCACCGCGCTGTTGCCCGCAGACCGTAGGGTGCCGCCCGCCGCGCGTGCATTGCGCATCATCTGGCTGCGCTCCGCCACCGTGCCCCGCTGCAGGGCTCTGCAAGCACACCAAGGCGCACGGGCCATCAGGCTGACGGTCGGACCGGGTGCGGTTCCCGGAATGCGTCTCCGAAGGTGCGTTTACCGCGTCCAAAAAGGTGGTCCCTCGATTTCCGCCCGCCATCGCCGGCCGTGGTGCACATGGCAGACGCCTGTTCTGCTGCGAGTTCCAGCTCGACGGTTCGCGGAAGCTTCGAAAACCGGGAGGTGGAACCGCGCAACGACGGCGACGCTCACGTTTGCTCCTGCTTTTCGCCAGCCTTTCTACGATCAACCGCCAGGATCGCGACATCTGCCAGCATTGCACTCCGGCTTTTGAGACGTCTCTTGTTGCCACTCCAGGACCAATTTAGACGCGTGGGCGGAATGGGACGCCAAACACACCGGGCGGAGACGCGTTCCATGTACCGTAGTCTGTGAAAATGAAGCAACACCGTTGTACCATATTTTTTGGACTTTACATGCTTAAAATTTTAAGTAGCGAGGACTATCTAATAAGGAAGCTATACGAGTATTTCTTTTTTTTTCAAGATTGTTTATTTTGACGAGATGGATATTGTGGATGACAGATCATGTTAACGATGATTTCTGCAATATACAAGCTTCTTTGTGCACTAATAAGGCGGGCGTTTTTCAAGGTGCGCTGCGCGAGAGAATTTTTTACATGCAGAATATACACCACGTGTGGACTATGCCCAAAATATGAACTATCTAAGGAACAAAAACAAATTTGCACTCGAATTTTTGCTTCTGTGGGCTTCATGCCGGGTGCGGACTATAGTCCAAAAAATATGGTACTGTCGGAACGAAATGAATTGCGAACGTCGGAACAAACGAGTAGCCTTCAATACATGCTGCGCTATCTGAAGGTCGATAAAACTGCAGAGAGGAGAGGGGCACTGCACAGGTATGCACATCTGAGAGAGTGGAACACTCTTCCACAGTTTTATCGGCCTCCGGGTATACGTCGAACACCGCACATTCCGGCATTTGCGTTTTATTCCGTTCTGATAGTACATGGGACAAAGAGGTGAGTAGCACAGCAGAACCTCTTCATCGGTAAACTAACGTGTAAAACAGGGATTCCCAGACATGTTTATCTCGAGGAACACATATCTGCCTTGGCTGATAACCAAGGAGCCTCTGCCAATCTTGACAGTGGTGCGGTAAAGCTGTGCAAAAGCCTAAAGACCTCGTAAACCCTAATACACACACTACACTTGGTTTACCTCCAACTGACGATGTGAAGGAAGCTACTTGCTCATTGGACCAGTCACACGTCCTTCTTTCACCGTGTTATCACGCTCCTGTCCATATCCACGCGCAGAGAGCAGGGTTGTCCAATTAAAAGGAGGCAGTTAATTGGTCTAGTAGGTGCGTAGCTTTCACTGTGCTGTCAGCTGAGGGGTGAACGGAGTGTAGGGAGTGTTTAGCTCATGGTTGTTACACATCAGTGGGCGATTCAGCTCTGCTAAAATAGTGTTGTTAGGTTGGCGACGGCCAAGGAAATTTGGGAGCTCGGCGAGCCCGTGACGGTACTCAGGGGATCACCTGCGTCCCTAGAAACCCAGCGAAAGAAACCCGTGTTGTACAAGATGTTATTACTGAGAGGTGACGTTAAATACGAGACCAGGTGTTATCGAGCGTTCCAGTGCCAGCCTGGGTGGCAGAAATGGCAATATCAACTGAGGGTCACAAACAGATACATCGAAAATGACGGCTGATAGTGTTTGTTCTAGCAACCCTCCAAATATAATAAAGGTAAGTGAAGTAAAGGTAAGTGTTGCGGGTTTAGAGGCCAAACCGACACAAGGCATCTGGCAAGACCCATTGAAGGACCAAGAAATAATTGGGAACATAAGGAAACCTTTCGACATGAAACCAAAAGCTTCAATGCGGCGCCACCTCTGCAATAAGCTTCAGTCAACAAAAATAAGTGCTGGTAGTGCATGCCACTGTCAAAAATATGTGGGCGAGCACTAGTGCACAAATTTATTTCCGACAAGAAAAAAAGTGGAACCATTCTGCTCTAGAGCAATGCGAGGTGCTTGAAATAAAATGCTTGTCTGTTCCGGTGACCGTCTGCTCAACCACCACCAAAGCAGAAGAGAAATGTGTCTTCTGTCATTGGAAAACTGCAAGTGCCAGATAAGCACAAGATGACTATTTTGAGCAACTAGGTGAGAAGCTGGATAACAGGATTTCTGAACATCCTACTGACTTCCCACGGTCAGGTCAGTGCATACTCGTTTCACTCTCAAACAATTCAGAAGCGACGGCATTCACAATAAAATTACCCGATATAAAAAGGAGAAAAAAAAAGGGGGGGGGGGGGGGGGGGTTGCACGAAGGAACATCTGGCATATGGAATCCAAACACGACACCCCAGGAACTAGCAGTTGACACGAGAAACGATAACAATCCCTGGAAAAATCAAGCAGAAATGTCGTAATTGCGCCCGACTTTAGTACCTCCTCCAAATAAACACCGCACCTAAGCGCGATTACCATCTCAACGAGCGAAGTAGCGATCGTTTCCCCCACTCTTCCCCCCAACCCTTCTCAAACGTGCTGGCAGCTTGCCAACGGTGCATACCAAAACTCGTAAAAGAGGCGTAGGCGAAGAGAAGAGTAGTAAAAAATAAAGAAAGAAAAACCTCCGCAAGAATGAACGGGCTCAACGAACTTTCATGCACGCCGAGAGCGCATGCTTTTGGAAGAAGCACCGTACGCAAACGGTTCGCTGGGCAGGCAACGGTATTCCGCCCGTCCGCGGCACATTTTGAGCACTTGTCAAAGAAACCGGTCGAAATACTTCGAAACCTTGCAGACGCTTATAAGAGTATAGATTTAAGCGACGTGGATGAAACGCGGAGATTTAGACGAATTGTGCAGGACTCGAGCAAAGGTCATCATTCCCTCAACGACCGCGAAGCTTCTGTTGTAAACACGAAACGATCAGAGACGACGAAAAAAAGCACTACGAGTTGTTTTACTTTTTCGTTTGCTGCATATGTTCCTTCTTGCATCAAGCTAACGCCCGGCATATTTAGCTGGGACAAGAAATAAATAAATGGGGAAAATCGCTCGTCTGGCTGGCATGCACACCCGAAGTAAAGGCTGGGTTCTTACTTGGCATTTGTTTTCAGGGGGTATCCGGTAATGCAAAGCAAACAAAAACTCCTTATTTTCCCACAAGAACAGAGCTTACGTGCTGGGTAGCAAACTCAGGCCCAAGTTTTCAAGAGAGACACTGGTCGTGAAAGTTCGAAAGCTTAACTGTCAGCCCAAGAAACCGTCGGGAAACGAAAATAATGTAGGTCATCCGCAGCAGACGCTGGAGCCAACGGCGCTGCCGTTTCACCGCTTGAACGTACGGCTGACACGGTTCATGCACATGCAGCCTATTCACTGGAGCCCGCTTGGGCGGGCAATTTCGGCGACGTAGCACAATTTGAGAGCAAAACTTCGCGACAAACAACAATCAAAAGCCGAGTGCGCGCATTTCGGACCAGTAAGCCTAGCGCGGCAACTGAACAAACAAACAGAAAACCAGACGGCTAAGGTCCCTTACAGACGGCAGGCCAACGGCGCAACGGCAAAGAGACTGCATAACAGCCAATAACGAATACGCGAGAAGGATTTTTTTTTAAATTTTCCACTAATATGAGAATCTACGAAATTGAGCACGTTTAGTTTTATAACAATTTTGCACGAAGGAAAAAATACTAATATTAGAATTGAGGAATTGAGCGGTATTTTGCGTCACCTAGCGGCTCCTGAGCCATGCTATTTTTGTCATGGCTCTTTTTCGCACTTCCTGCTCACGCGCGAAAGTTGATAGCTTCTTCCACCTTTTCGCTCAAGCTACGTTCACTACCAAGGATCCTCCTTGTTCACTATTCCATCTTCACCACCGCCAACGTCCTTCGTCGAATCCGGGAGGAAAGTTCACCGAGAAAAAGGCGGATATAGGGGAAAGGGGGATTGGGGGGGGGGACTGGACAACACCGCCCTCTCCCCTCCCCTTTTCAGCTCCCCAAGATCAACTTTAAAAAAAATAAAATCGTGATATAAGCTCACGCTTGAACTAAATGGCCGTCATCAATTAAATGTTTATAATTGAAGAAGTAAAAAATTTGTAAATTTGTTTCCCTATTCTAGGATCGGATATAACATTTTAGAGCAGCTAAAAAGCTACATGCGCGATACGTGTACAGCTACACGCAGACAGATTCAGTCCTCGTTCCGCTTTCATCCTCGGCTGTTTTCTCCTTGACTTTGCCATATATAATTGTGACACAGCCTGGTTGTAGAAAAGATCAACTTAATTTGCAGAGCAAAATAGCTTGGAATTGAAGCATATTAGGAGCGTGCGACAACTAAAGCGGGTACGCCAATGCAACTGATGTTCCCGCCAAATGACTCTGCTGAGAGCCGTACCGCGGCACCGCTGTTTTTGTTGCACGCTTCCCATTAGCACTCCCCAGCCAATCAGATTGCGGCATCACTCATTATGAACGCCGAAGATCAAATCAAGCAGCAAGAAGCACAAACATAATAAGCCCTGCCGTTCTCACTGACAAAGTAAAAACGGCAGGGCGTGGCTTATCGTGTTCATGCTTCTTTCTGCCCTACCCATTCTTTGGTGTTCATAATGAGTAACGCCACAATCTGATTGGCTGCGAAGTGATAATGGGAAGCACGCTGACAAGACAGTGGCGCTTGATGCGGCTCCCAGCAGAGTCATTTGGCGGGAACATCAGTTGGATCGGCAGACCCGCTTTAGGTGTCGCATGCTCCCTGTACCTTCTCATAATACAAATAAATCGGGAAATATTAAGAGAATTTCATTTATTTATTTACTGAAGTTCAAGCTTGGGCGAGTAGGGTAGGGCATACCAGGTATTAAAACAGCGTAAAGGACAAGCGACCAGATGGAGAAAGACAGACACAGTGCTGCGTGTTAATGCCCGTGTCCCACTAGAGCGACATACAGAAACAAAAGACAACGACAAGCCTCAAACCAGAGTCTTTCGCGATTTGAGAGGCTTTGTAGAATAAAGGAAGCTATGCTCAAACACGAGCATCATGCACGCGAGGGTATCTTTGGCAGGCTTGCAATCGCTCGTGCTTACTTCACGAGCACCGAATGACTAAACGCCTGCCAAAGGTACCATCGCAAGCATGCTGCATGGGTTTGAGGCTTGTCGCTGTCTTTTGTCTCTGTCTGTCGCTCTAGTGGGACACGGGCATTAC